>CATKRY010000211.1:0-71105 GCA_949775005.1 Orthosia gothica
TGAAAATAAATGAATTCGTTTTCGAATTGTGTGCATTGAATTGAATGTGATTTTGTTCAATAGTTTTCTGCTTTATTAATTCTACATGTTTATTCTAACTAGCGCCGAACAATCGGGCCATTGATTTTATCGAGTTAAACTTGCACTTATACATTTAGATAAAGGCGAGGCTGACACAAGTTTCAATGTTTCAGACAATAGGCGAACTTAAAAGTTAAGCGAGGCAATTAAACAAGTTCTCAAAGACGCGTCCCGGACAAGATTGTTAAACAAAACAATGAACGCTTGCTGATAAGTTTCATGAAGGTTTTTGTGGCGCAGTCGGCCATCGCTTGTAACTAGGACACAGTTGAATAGAGATACAAATGGAAATGTATTTATTACGTTTTTATGCCTCATTAATTTCTTGCCATTAGGTCTGACTCTCGTACAGCCAATGGAGCTGAAAGGTTCTGAAGTGGCGCACGAGTACCGGAAGAAACCGTTGCTACAAGATGGATGGATGACCTGGTGAGGATTATGGGTGTCTGTATGCGAGGAGTGCAGGATCAGAGGAAGCAGTTGACGTACTTGACATAATGATAATAGTGATAATGAGGGCTAATAATTCATAACACACACACCAAATATAAACTGGAACACTAAGAAGCTACATAATAAAGTCGATAATCCATTGGAACGCCGTATCGATTAGTATATTATAAAGAATATTGATGATTACTAGAGACCTCTAATAGGTCCTTGAAACTTAATATCAGTTTTTTAAACTTCAAAGGCTAAACTTTACACCACAAACGCAAGAAATTGTATATAAACTATAGATCGTTTCGATGTAAGTCAGTGGACACACAAGTTAACTGAATCAAACACTAACTTCATTTAAATTGTAATAAGTGTCGCTTCTATTAAGATTAAATTAAAAGTAAGGAACGCATGTTTTCTTTTGATATCGCAACTCCTTTCACAAAAACTTGTGATTCTTAAATACCTACATACTAATCATTTTCATGTTAATTAATTACGCTTAACATCTTTCTTTAAAATTAAGCCTTTTGTCTTGAATTTGATTGTTTTTATTTTAGATTTACCTGTTTCTCAATATGTCATGGGGATTCGGTGCGACGACCTGTATGTAGTCTGGTAGATATAAGCGATTGAAATCTTACAAAAAAAATCCCAGCAGTACTCCAAGCGAAGAGACATTTTCGCGTCAGAGAAAAATCTGAAGTTTTACTAAACTTAATCCAATTCGACCCTTTTCCGAAACTTTTTCTTAGCCTGTTGACCGCCTAACATTTTCTTAGGTAAATTGCTTCGGAAAGGCCACGTTAGTTGATAGAGCCCGCCTTGTTAGTTTTAATTATGTTAATAACTATGACATCATTACAGTGCCGTCGCCTCTAATTAGAAATGTAGCCAGCGTAACTTGTTACTTAATCGTACGGTGTTTTATGAAGCTCTTTATTATAAAGTTATTGTATGAGGTCAGTAAGCAGTTTTTGTTTTTAAGGATTTCAGTTCTTTTTGTGTGAGTGTAAATAATTATATTACTCCGTTATCATCATTCAACAAAAACTCTTTCCATAGTACGATAAAATGTAAGCAATGTCACATGTTCCAATGTTTATAAAATTGAACACTACAAATGTGTATTTTAATGTAGAATTAAAGTTATGGTTATTCAAAACAGCTGTACAATTAGATAGGATATACCAAACTACCTCAAACCCGAAATACGAAATCACATGTGTCATCCAGCAACCCGCATTAAGCCCGCGAGTTGGATCAAAGCCTGCATTGGAAACATTAATGTTTGATTAGGTTTTAACCTAGATCCATCATTAAAAGATATAACAGCAACAAAAACTAAAAAAGATAAATTGCTATGCACAAAACTAAAACAAATAAAAAAAAAGGAATCAAAAACCATGAAAACCAAACAAATTCCTATAATCAACTAACTATAAATAAATAATGCATATATAAAACACAAATAACTAAATAGCATGCAAGCAAGCATGTAATGGCACAAAGTGCATTCAACCACAGCCTACTAAAATAGGCTGCAGTAATAAAAAAATAATTGGGACTTGCCAACTTTTTCTTACTTGGTTGGTATTTTGGCGTAAAATAAGACAGAAACCAAAATATACCCTTTTTAACTGGCAAAAACTCAAACAACATTTATAAGTATGTTTCAAGTTAAACACGCTACTAATTATAAAAAAACTATAATTTCAATGGAAGTTGATAAAATTTTCTATAAAACGTTTTTTTTTCAAAACTCTGACTTTTATAGTTCTTTTGGGATAGTCCCACCGCACTATTCCTAAACCAGTACAACTCCTGAAAGCCAGAGTTAACAGAGGCGACCACCAGAAAAGCGCCGAGGGAATGAAGCACAACGAAGTCCCGGAGAATGAATTTAACTGTCTTGGAACCCGCAATGAAATTAATCAGAAAAGAATAACGGAGCAGTTTAAAATAAAAACAAATGTCCACTTCCCTGCATATCAAGCAGGAGACAGCACATACAAGACCAATAGGCAAAAAGGGTCGTTTACAACTGAGATAAGCACAGTTGCTTAGCACCACGGATAAAACTTAGCATTAATATTAATGGGTCCTAGCATTGTGAGCTGTTATATTTGATTCCAATAATAGGTATGGCAAAAACGCTTGAACGCACGTAAATTCTATTTTACTTCCATACTTTAGAAGAAATAGTTTAGAATAGTGAAGAATAAGTTTTGAAGGACAGTGTAGTTTTGTTACTTGTACGAAAAAAGTTCGCAGGTCCCAATTAATTTTTCAGTCAGTAAAATGACTTGGATTAGATTTGTTTGTCGGGTCAAAGGTCAAAGAACTCTTGCGTGATCGGCTGTATTGCGACTAAGACTGCATAGACTTGGAGGTATGAAGTGTGTAAGGTAATAGCGTGGATGAGGCATTACATTGGTGCTTGACTTGTAAAATTGAGTGGTAGTTATAAGAAAAACTAAGCCCTGAGCAAAGAGCACACAATTAATTCTACCGCAAGAGGACTCCAAGCTGAACTGACGGAAGGTTTCAAGAAATATATTAACAGATGAAAAAACTGGCAGCGGAAGCCTGGGGAATTGGCTGACTAAAGTTAACAGTGTAATTTTTAACCGATTTCAATAAAGGTGGTACTTTTTGCTTACTATCTAAATATTAGCCCGAATAGAATAATCTTTATTGTACCTACACCAAAATAGTTACCCATTTCTTGAAAAAGGTTGCACAATGATTAGAAACTTACAACAGCTACTTCAACTATGTTATGTTGAATCATTATAATCATCATCGGCCTTTTGAATGTCCCCACTGCTTAGACACAGGCCTCCTCTCTGTGAGAGAGAATGGGCCGTTATCCACCGCACGGGCCCAATGCCCACCGATCTTGGTGCATATCAGTATTCGAATATTTGTTATATTGAACGCTCTGAACGCTGGCAGTTTTAGTGTTTATTTTTTGTTTAAAAGTAATGCCATAAAGTACACGCCTTGCCTATCGAGAATCAAAGTGGTGTTAAGTTTACACGATGACGCTTATCCTCGTTTATGCTTCTTTAAGTTCAGACATACACCTTGTGAACCAGACGGTATAGTTCCATCAAAGCGTTATATTGTAAATGAAAGGTTGTCATCGATTTCGGTAATCCATGCTTACAATGAAGTTACTTTATGCCAGACACATATCCTCCCTTTGACTTGGAAGTGTACGGTCGACAGGATTAATTCATGACCCACCTTAAACAATTTTCTCTACAGACATTCTAATAAAATAAGGTCGATTTTTGTTTAAATGCATATTCCTTAGCAACAAACTTGCTATCGTTTTAATAAGACAATGTCAATTAACTTACACATCGTTCTGTCATTTTCTTTAGATTTAAAAATAAGCCTCTGTAACCGAAATAGTTTGTATTTGATTTTGAAATAAAATATTGTTGTGTGCTTATTTTTATAAGAATGCAATGCTGGACGACATTTAATTCCGAATTCAAAACATAATTTCTGCTTTATCAAAGAAAAATCTTTTTGATTCAATTTATAATCTATTGCTATGAACACATTGGTCAAACATGCACGACCCTTTGTCCGTCTTGACTCACATTCAAAAGCGAATGTCTATCAGTATGAGTATTGTGTTTTAAAGTATTTTCTAGGTATTTTTTTTTTTCTGGAAAAATATGCCACGTCTTTTAGACCGGTAGCTGTTATAAATGCAAATAATAAAATTGAGTAATTTGATGTCATCAAGTCACAGCTAACTCTCCTAAGTAAATAAACGAAAACGTGGTTGTAGGATTTATTACAGCGTATCAAAGACAATTTGAAAAGGTCCAATAGCATAAAAAAATCCTGGAAACGATATTGGTGTTGGAGATTTCAGGTTTTTATTTTAAAATTAGTAGTCATACAATAAAACTACAAGACTTAAATCTTGCTCTTTAACGTTAAGTTTTGTACTTAAAGTCAATCCAAGAAAACCAATAAACTTGTCCTGCCCCATTTATCTAAACGAACATTATCATAATGAACACTGATTGAATGCGTCCTTACTTATGTGGGCCCAAGTTACGATCCCTTGCAGTACGTGACAAGAATACAGCAAGTGAAACCTACAATACTAACTTAGTGTTAGCCGAAGGGACTTGAATTCCTAATGAGATATTTTGTGGGCACTATGTTACTGTAACTTAAGAAAATACGTGGGACACTCAGAAAGTTTTGCGAAACTAAAAAAAATTGTTCTATACGTACATATATTTTTATTAAATCTTTTCAAAGTACTTTCCACCAGCCTCTATACAAAGATTCATGCGCCTAAACCAGTTTTCAAAACACTTTTTCCAGTCCGCCGCAGACACCTCGTTTACAGCCTGCTCGAACGCAGCCAGCGCATCTTCCGGCGACGAAAATTGTATCCCTTTGAGCTGATTTTTTATTTTTGGGAATAAAAAGAAGTCACACGGTGCTAGATCAGGGCTGTAAGGAGGGTGACCCAGGAGTTTGACTGGCGTGCTGTCCAGGAAGTCCCTCGTTTTGAGTGCGGTGTGCGCAGGTGCATTGTCGTGGTGGAGCAGTAGCCCGCGGAGCCCTGTGTTTGGTCGCTTGTTGCTTATAACAGAGAAAACTTCTGGCAAACATTTGGTAGTATACCATTCGGCATTAATGCTTCTTTGATCCCGTAAGGGAATTGATACCAAGTGGCCAGTCAAATTAAAAAAGCTAGCGATCAAAATCTTACCCCCGCTTCTAGATCGCATTACTTTGATAGGCGTTGGCTCATTTTGAAACACCCAAACAGTCGACTGGCGCTTGGTTTCTGGGTCGTATTGATAAATCCAGGACTCATCACCTGTAACGATGTCGTAAACACGCCGAGACGAGCCTGCTTCAAATTTGTTAAGCATATCACGGCACCATTCCACCCGGGCCTGCTTCTGAGCATCGGTGAGGTTGTGCGGCACCCAGCGTGATACTATCCTCCTCACGCGAAGATGGCTGTGTAGAATCTCGTGAACGCTTCCCGATCCAATCTTCAATATGTGTTGAATCTCCTGATATGTAATTCGCCTATTGTCTTGGATTAAATTTTTCACTGCTAGCACGTTTTCTTCGGTAACAGCCGTCAAAGGGCGACCGCTTCTTTCGTCATCCCCCAAAGTTGGTCGACCGCGCTTGAATTCGTTATACCAACGATACACGGTTGCCTTGGAAGGGCCTTCATCCATGAATGCCATTTGAAGTCTATCGTACGATTCATCCGGTTTCAGGCGACACTTGAAATCGTATAAAATCATAGCTCTAAAATGTTCCCGGCGCAGATCCATATTTCAGTGAGACACAATACTTTGAATTAACTCGCAAAAAATGTGGAGGGAAATTTTGAAATTGGAACTTACTTATTTTTACTTATAAATAATCATATTTTCGAAAAACATTATAACTGGCCAGTCTCCCATATATAAAAACTTTTTTTCGCAATACTTTCTGAGGGGCCTGGTATCAGAAAGAAAATAATAAAAATGATGTGTTTCATTATTGTGCCGCTTACGAAAAAAAACTGGATTTTAGGGTTCCGTACCCAAAGGGTAAAAACGGAACGGTACGGAACCCTTCGTGTGCGAGTCCGACTCGCACTTGGCCAGTTTGTTTTGTAACAGTAGCGAAAGAAGATGACTAGTAAAAGAATTTTCGTAATCGGTACTGATCTGTACTTGCAGAGATTTTACCGGGCAAAGGATTTTTTTTCAGGCAACGGTCAAGGAAAACATCTTGAGGAAACCTGGACTATTTAGTTCATTTAAGTCTTAAATAGCCAAATCAGAGGCTTGTGGGGTTCCCACAGGCAGCTTAATTAAGTCTGATACCAGAGATCGCCAAACCGAAAAGAAGAAGAAGAGAGATTTTATCGCCTTGCAAAACTGAATAATTTGCCAATTTTAATCAATTCATAGTATTATAAGTGAATAAAGTAAGGCTTTATGCACTTATAAAACTATGAATTCAAACTAATATCTGACAAACAGAATTGTATTAAAATATATTTTGTCTTACTAGATAGATAAATAGATATATGCATTTATTTGCCTGAAATATGGTACTGTACAGATCTTATACTACACACACAATGGTTCTTCATATTTCGCCTACTTAATTCGGCATGCAAATTTTTCATAAATAGGATTCTAATTCTAATTTACTCGATTTAAGCAAAACAATCAAACTTCAATGTCAAAAAATATTATATCAAAAAATGATCTACTATACAATAAAAATCAAATTATAAATGTCAATAGAAAATAATTAAATTACAAATTGTATAGATGTCAACTTTAACAAGACAACCAAATAAATTAATGAATTCTAATTTAAGCAATTCAAATAAAAAACAATTAAATTAAAATGTCAAAAAATACTAAATAAAATAATAATTATTCTACAATACAATATTAATCAAATTACAAATGTCAAGAAAAAAAATACAAATTGTATCGATGTCAACTTTAACATGAGAACCAAATAAATTAACGATTAAAATAACATTATAAATTAATTTTTCATGTCATGCAATTTTTCCATTTGCCCTAAAGTTCATAAATTCCTCAATAGTATAAAAACAACCTTCGATAAGCCATGCTTTCAGATTCTTTTGAAATAAGCTGGTTCGCATTTCTCTAATAACCTTCGGTATATTATTAAATATCTTCATTGCCTATTGGACAAGTGTTTTTCTGGCAGTACCTTGTTCTAGTCTTGGTATTGCCTGTTCTGTTGAATCTCTTAAGATTTTACCCATCTTATAAACATTTTCGCTATCAGCTTTATTGATTAGGTGAAGATATTTTTTTACAAATAAAATACTAACATAACTATTTCCATTACGTATATATTTAGGCATGCTAATGTTAATAATTTATGTTTTTTTAAAAATAGGTCTACACGAATACAATGGGTCTGCACCAAACACCGTGCGTAAGCACTTTTTTTGCACAATGAATGCCTTTTTGATGTCAGTGGAATTACCCAATATGATTAAGCCGTATTTAAGCACAGATGAGACATATCCATGATAAGCTAATAGAGCGGCATTATGTCCAACAGTTTTCCTGAGATTTCTCAGTGCAAATGCAAAGCTGTTTAGCCTATTACATTTATTTTCAATATGTTTTTTCCAATTACAATTTTATCAATAACTATGCCTAAACATTTCGTATGGTCAACTTTTTCAATTGTGTTATCACACCCAATAATTTTCATTGCTTCACTTGTCATTGGAGTTAATGGAGAAATTAATATATTTTGTTTTGGAAACATTAACTCATAAAATATTTTGTTCAAGCCATTCTATAATAGCTTCTACGGCTGCATTTATTTTATCCTCAAATTGTTCATTTTTATTATCAGTGAGATGTTGTCTGCTAACAACACGCACTTATACTTCGTTACGGTCGGCAAATCATTTGAGAATAGAAGAAAGAGCAATGGCCCCAAAATACTACCTTGAGGCACGCCATATGTATTTGTTCTGTATTTCGATTTATAGTTTATTACTACACTGTCTTTATTAACGCCTAGGATTTCAACCCGTTGTTGTCTATTATTTAGGTAATCTTTTAGCCAATTCAACGCTTTTCCTCTTATCACGTAACCCTCACATTTTTCTAAAAGTATATCATGTTAAACAAAGTCAAAAGCTTTGCTCATGTCAAAAAATATTGCGGTGACCGGTATCTTCTTATCTATATTCTCTGTAATCGTTTTTATTAGTTGAAAACAAGCTAGTGCGGTTGACTATCCTTTTTGAAAACCATTTTGTTCCGGACTTATTATATTGTATTTGGATATAAATGATACTATCCTATTATACATTGCTTTTTCGTATATTTTTGAAAATATAGATATTAAGGTCACTGGACGATGATTTTTCAAATCCTGTTTACTATTTGATTTATTTAATGGTTTTACAACTGAGAACTTTAATTTGTCCGGGTACTTTTCTTCATAGAAACTTAAATTAACCAGGTGAGCTATAATAGGAGACAATAATGTCTGCACAAGTTTTTATTATGTTGGTGGAAATGTCATCATATCCCACTGCGTTGGTATTATTTAGTGTTGCTATTATTTTCTGGATTTCACTGGGCGTGCAAGGTTAAAGATATAAGCTATTACTTCTATTGATAGTGTTCTTTGTGATATTGTTTTTATTATTAGTTATGTTTATATTTGTAGTATCAATGAAGTGATTATTAAAAGTTTCCGCTATTTCTTCAGTTTTTCTATCGTAGCGCCATTCTGTTTAATGGCCTCTATATATTGTGAATATTTAACAATTAATACTAAACTAATAATTTAATTTCCTATATTACAATCATATTTCAAAATAACATGTAATTTAATGGGTTATCAACTTCCTCAATAAGTTTAATTCATCCGAATAGTTGTCTTACCATTTAACCCGTCGTCATCTCTACTGACGTGTGTCACCTACACACAAAGATTTGTTCGATGATCCTCTATTGTGCCGAATACGGAAAATAGATCGGTACTTTTATGCCCCACATATTTCTCTTTTGAACTTTTTGTGAATCCGCTGAAGAATAAATATTGGTAAGATTTGAGGCAATAGCTAAGATTTGTGACGCACACATATTTACACGTTTCTGGAATTCGATTTGCCCTCTTTTCAAAGTCACGATTGGTTTTTGGACCGTAGTTAATCTTATCTACGTAATATGTTAACGTTACTAAAGTCAATATTATTTCAAGATTTAATAAAATAGCATAACCAAATTTAGACTGTAATATTCTCACTGCGGACGATACGACACAGGCCCCTCCTCTCAGTGATAGGAATTTGGTAAAAAATAATGCTAACGAATTGGAATTAAGGAATAATTTACCAACACGGTTTGAATGCCTACTTTTATGGAAGTTCTGTTTCGGTCTTTCAAATAAACCACATCAAGAAACTTAAGACGCTTTAAATCAAATGATTAGATACCGACGGAAAAAGGGGGTGTGATAAGTTTGACGTGTGTACACTGTGTGTTTGTTTATTTGTGTATCTGACTGTGGCTTCATAGCTCATAAAAGGATGAACCGATTTTGATTTTATATTTTGTTTATTTGAAAGGTAACATTATCGGGAGTGTTCTTAGCTATGTTTGATGAAAATCGGTTCAGCCGTTCAAAAGATATGTGCGTTTTACTGTTTGAGTCGGTATTTGTGCTTTATAACTCAAGAAATCTTTTCAAAATACTGCATACACAAATTCGTAGCTTCACAACAACTTTACACAAGCGTTCCTTAATTTACAGACAACGGATATCCGCGAGATAGTGGTGTCTAGCCGACTAATTTACAGTCTCGACACCGCAACGTTGTTTTCTTACTACAAATGTTTTACGTTCTTTACTATGCCTACGATACCTTTAAAGCCTTATTTAAATAGTTTTGTTTAACCCGGGGTCAAATGTAATATTACATTTTGTCCCCGTACAATACTGTTTTGTTTGGGTGTCTTTACAAATCATGAGCGCGCTCCCTGATATTTTATGCCAAGTTAAAAGTTTTAGACAAAGTGACGTAGTAGACGATTGTTAAAAAGTCTAATGGATTTACATGAAAACGTCATCGTTAACATAAAGCCACTGAGTTAAAAATCTAGGTTTTAATTGAAATAATTGATGTACTCTCGTGGTATTCATCTAGTAGAATAAAACAAGTCCAGTGGAAAACTTGGTTTCTAAGTAAACAAAGAGGGAAAAAAATCAGTTGTTTATTTGATATTTGTATAAAAGTAATAAGCAAGTAATTTAATCGAAATGCCACCTCATTATTATTTATCAAAGCTATTTTAATCATTTCTATAATTTCCTTTTCTTTGCCTACTTTGCAGGTGTTAATAAAATGCACTGCAATATTACTAATGCTGTTATGATTAGCTTTATACACGCTACAAGTTACTATTATTGTATCAGAGTTTTAATTTCTTTTGCAATATATGTTAATATATTCAAACAGTTATAATAGCACACGTGTGCACACGCATTACTCTCGTCGTTAGCTCGTATTCGATTGCCTATTTAATTCAGACAAACGACTAAGTATAAATAAACGTAGTCGAGTACGTAGTATTACGTAGTATTCGAACAGCTTTAATCTTATTTACGTACAGTAACCGAACGTGAGTAAAACAATGTAATTAATGCATCGGGTGCCCAAATTCGAGTAACGGCTTTCGTGCACCCGAATACGGGTTAACGACCAATCTAATTGTAGCATTACTGTCCTAATGTCCTATGTCTCGTGGAAGCGGCAGAGGGTGTCCACAGTAGTCCTCCATCGGTCGCTCCACGTCATTCCGATGCCCGTTGCTTCTGCCAACACGGTGCGACGCCAAGTTTGGCGGGGATGGCCACGCTTTATTTTTCCCTGTGGATTTCAACCCAACGCCTGCTTGGGTAAAAATCCCTTCGGTACTTTATCTTTTTTTTAAACTTAACTAAACATGTACTAATTAGTTTTAAATTTAAAAGTTCTTCATTAGTTTAATCATAATGAACGGAGTACATCCACAGTTTTATTTAATTAAATAGTGTTTTTAAATGAAGTTAGTTACTTACTTCTTTTATGAAATCATAAAACGAGATTAAAGATCTTTTTAATTGAACATCAAAAGAAGCTCATTTATTATCTACCAGTAAAATTAAAAAAAATATAATAACACGGAACCTGCTTTATGGTGTTGGTGAATTAACGATGTTGGATATTTATGGCGTTTCCATTGAATGGAAAGTAATGAGTCTTAATCAAGATTAACTACGGTACCTACCCTGCTCCCTACCTTGATTATCTTATTGTTCCCGAAGGACATTTTCGGGCTAAAGCTCCCTAAGAGACATATCCAGCGTTTTAAAAATCTACAATATTTGGCCCATAAATTTATCTACTCATACTTTCAGCCATTCGAATATCTTTATTAAAATCTGCCATAATTATTTCATTGGTTGATCGAACCGTAGATATTTTAAATGGATGGTATTTAAAAGTACTTCAATTTACTCTCATTTCATTTACCTAATTTTGCCCGTGTTCCACCAAATATACTGAATGTGCACCAAAATATGTTCATTAAAATATGTCATAACGAGCATCTATTTAACAACTGTTGCAAATTTGTAAAAATAGTAATACACCTAATTTTAAAAACAAGCATTTATTTTAGTTTAGTTTTTTAGTTTAGTTTTAGTTTTCGAATAAGTCGATGAAGCCCCGCTGCGCGGGGCTCCTATTTCTGTCTGCGGGGTCAAAAGTAACCGTGTCGGGGTGCCCTAAGTTCCCGAGCTCGCTTCGCTCGCTCTTGGACTGATTCTTTGACCATAATTTATTCGTAGATCAACTAATATTTGGTGCACGATCAGTATTTTTCGGGGAAAAATAAAATAGTTATTGTTACAATAGAATATTTGCAGCGTACTACAATAAAAAAGTATGTTGGTGTTAATTTGGAATTTGTTTGATGCAACATATTTTGTTGGCCAAGTAGTTTAATTATAGTTAAACAATTAAACGGGTTTAAGATCAATATTTTAGAAATGCATACATAGATGTACCTTTAGATTTTTGGTGAACACAAAAATATTATCCTTTTTAAATTAGGGTAATTGTGACCAGTCTTCTAATCTGATGATGCTTCAATGTTATTTGCCGATTGCTAGTTGTAGCGATTTTTGATGGAAAGGCAGATAGATCTCCACAAAAACCAACCAAAAAAATATATATGAAAAACGTCTTTGGCAACTTCTTGGAAAAAAAATTGAGTTATGATTGATTTGTTCGCAAGAAATTGATGAAGCATCGCCGATGACAAGTGCCATAGTCTTCGAGCCTCAAGTGTCATTCTTGACATCTAAAGCGTGTTAGAAGCTTTGAGGTGTCACGCAGATCAGCAGAATTGGTTTTTCTGAATATTTTTTTCTTCTTGAATGAGTCAACGATTTCTTGTTATTAACCGACTTAACAAAAAGGAGGAGGTTATCTAAACTATTCTTTTTTTTATGTGTGTTACCTCAGATCTTGTTACTGGGTGAACCGATTTTGAAGATTCTTTTGTTATTTATGTATAAAAATATTACTGTCACTTGTCAGTCGTTCTGTTTTTATTTGCTGGTAAGTAGGTAAGACATGTTCAAACTTATCTTCGCTGTGACACTCGACCCTTCTAATCCCATCTTTAAGGTTCCCCTAGTCAACGGCACCAACTATTTTGTGTGCGGCATTAAAATGCACGCTGTCTCATCCAACAACACGTGCGAAAGAGATTGATGCTGTGACGAGCAGTAAGAAGCTAGCTCTCGTAGGAATTAGCACTTTTGCAACTTTGTAGCGAAATAGATGATGATTTAGGACGAAAACGAGCGCGCGAAATTTTATGAACAGACCTTTGGGAGTCTAGATATCATGAAAAAACTACTAAATGTATATTTTCAAAATAAAATTATTTGCATTGTTGAATAACTAATCTATCCCTGAATGGAGGCCGTTTTGCAATTTTTCTTCTTTTCACGGTATTTATTTCCGCCCAAAGATTCGTTAAAATTTGTGTTGAAATATGGTACTTTCGACGCTCATAAATTTCATATATTTTAATTTTTTTTCATTTTTGTTTCCATACAGGACTAGATAATAATGAGACAAATTGATACCATTTTTTATTTTGAACGTACATCGTCAAACAGTGGAGTAATCTCTAGACTACGTTTGTAAGGAAGAATTTTCACCACAGATTCAATATACCTAAAGTTGAGAAACTAATCGGTCAGTAGATCAAATTGAACCAAATTACAATGGATGTAACCACATACGGACGACTGATAATAGATATCGGTGGCTGGTTCTGTCAGTGATAAATAGAAGTTTACACACTAGAGCGCACATGAACCAAAGCCTTCTCGTGCTTTTCGGATCATGTCGCGTCTTTTGTTTTCTATTATTTTAAACCAAGCATTATTAAATTTTGCTTCTCATATTCCGTTTACGTGACCATGCACTTTCTTTTATCTTTTAATCCAACATGGTCGTGTGGATCGCCTTTTTTTTGTATTTCCTATCTTCGACTTACGTGTCGTCACACTGCATGTCAGTTAGTGCCTGGCACGGTAAATTTTACGACCACTTAATAAGATCTAACTTTACACAACAGAAACAAACACGTGGCAGATACAAACACGACACACTAAGCGTCCAGCAAAGAAAAATCCCACCATGTCCTGCATTAATACGAGGCATTTCTTATTAAAAAGTAGTTCCTATACTTTCTTTGTTGCCTTAAGTTAACTGAAATTGTTTTTTAAACATACTACTCAGAAGATACCTACTAACATTTATATTTGTTCTCATATGGCAATGAAAACACAGATGTGGGCGTTAAACAAAAGATCAACCTGTTTGCTTGTCACATCGGGCTTTACCTTTCACATAACGCTATTATGGGACGCCAAATTCCAACATCAAATTTCGATAGACTGTAGCACAGAGCAACAATACAAAAAAAAACATTAGGATTTTAGAAAAACATGAATTTTAATAATTTAACTCATAATAACATGACAACCCGAGCATCTTCGACACACTGATAACTGTATTCATTATTTAATTAACAGCAAGATAGGATAAAAGTTAGCAACTCTATCTTAAAGTAAAAAGCTTTTTCAAACTAAACTCTTTCTGAACTTTAACTTCGTCTGTAAATAAACTTTAACTACAACGTAAATAAAAGCACGGACTACAAAAGATCTTATTCAGACTAGATGTGAGTGGATAAAAAGAAACTTGGGTCCAAGCAAGCTTTTCATGGACGAAAATAGTATTGTGTACAAAACGGAACGTGCACAAATGGACCATGCCGTAACTATAAGTGCCGCTGCACATTAGGCGACTAGTGGCTTGCACAGATTATTGTCTAGTTGCTTCTTGTAAGTGTTATTGAAGTTTTGTTTAAATTTTCTATGACATTACTTCGTAAAGACATATGTAGACTTTATAGGTGATGTTCTTCAGAAAGGCCAAGTGCGCAGTACCCATAACCGGCGTGTGTGTATGACTAGATGTATGAATGTGTGTGAAGCAAAAGAAGTATGTAAGGATCGTAGCAGGTGGCGTTCTGTAGTTTCTGCCTACCCCCATGAAAAAAAGGCGTGAGTTTATGTATGTATTATTTCGTACGAGATTCTCTTGCCTTTCCAAAATACAAGCTGAGACAATGGTCGTATGGCTATTATCACTGGTTTTACGGGCACTCTCAATATGGTGACAGCATTCAATGGCCGAAACTCTATGTAGAAACGGTCGGCCAGTGATCGTCACTTTTAACATTTTATTTTATGTAAGCTCTCTTTTCTTTTGCTTTTCGACATTCAGATGAACTGCCGCAGGTCAACCTCATGTTGTCTAAAAACTGCACAAGGTTCTATTCAAAGACCAGCCTGTGCAAGCATACCTACGCAGGCAAAACTCTCCAGTTGACCACAGTGTCTAAGGGCGCCATTAGAAAAATCAGTCGCAATCTACATCGAGACTGCAATATATGGATGTGGTTAGTGCATCCATTACTGATCTATTTGTTTAACCCAACCTCTATATAATATTAGTTGCCTAGTCTGAAACATGCCTTAACCCTAAAAAAACGCCTAGAATACTCATAACATAAACATTGCTTGAGTATTTGGCCTTTCACGATTCGGATTAAATAATATTGTTACGATATACGAGGTGAAGATGTATGAGCAATCCTTTTATAAATGTGAATCGACCTATTTAGACGTGTATATGTTTGGGAAAAGGCTCGAGTTGGTAATTTTAATAATATGCGAATGTAGCGCTGGCAGAATTTAAATTGCCGTAACACGAGACAAGAGAACTTGTTGTCAAGGATTGTATTTACATACTTTGGATGGAACTAAGCTTAAATTAGGTAGAAATATAATTCAGGAATTGAAGAAACTTTAATATGTAAGTAGGGGTAGATTTGGTATAACTTTATGGACTAAAATATATTTTTATTGGACTCCTTTTTTTGGGGCGCATTTGGGACGCCACACTAATCCCGTCGAGTCCCGAAGTTACGTTTGTAGGTGTACTAACTAGGTCTAATTTATTAGATACCATACTGCATTTTAGTTCATCATCATTTTTACGAAAAATCGTCCACTGCTGAACTTAGGCCTACCTCGTGTGTTGCCATATACATCGATTTTGGGTTTTTCTTCTCTATTCACGTGGTCTCTCTTAGGTCACCAATTTAGTTAGGCTTCTTAGAGCAGTGTACAGTTATTTCAGAGGCAACTACAAGTTTCTTGAGCCTTTAACAAATACCCGAACTCTGGTATGGCCCGTCAATGTTGATAAGGTTCAATTTTCAAATAAAATCTATAAGATAACGACTTTGAAGTGACTGTCCACCGTCCTGTTTACTGGCCACATTGCATCTTATTCGTTTGAACGCTTCTGTTCCTAGTCAAGTAGGATATACGTAGTTTAAAAATAGTTTATGTTTTCTAGTACAGACTTGGTTCGATTAAAACCAAGAGCAGAGTAAATACTACATATACTGCTGGAAATTACTTTGTACAAAGTGAGGGCTTTAAGGTATCAATATTGTGTGGTGGCATCGCTGGAGCCCACGTGCGGCCGAAGGGTGGGATTAAACGACGGTACATCACTTACTGGTCAGGCGAATATATTTTTTAATAAGCGTGAACTTTTGCTTCTTACTGTTTTGACTAACTGATAATAAGTACCTTCAAAATAACCCTATAGTTAAACCCTTTTTCGAGGCTGATATGTATGAGTCACCATTGTGTGAATCGCCCGGAGGACACGGTGGAGCATAAGGTGGAGGTCTGCCCCAATTGGGTGGAGCACTGCCGTATCCTCGTGGAGGCGAGTAGAGTTACCGACCTCTAGAGTCCGGCCCTAGTCCAGGCTATAGTATGGGGCAAGAGGGTATGGGATGGTGCCACCTCCTTCTGCGTAGCAGTAATGTTCGTGAAAGAGAAGGCGGAAAGCGTGACAGAGACGCAACGGAGACGCTCTCACGTCCATAGCCACTGCAGGAGAAACCCTGGGTGTCGGGAGTCGCGTGCCAATTCCCGGCCACGTTGTCGTGGGCCTGCGCACGGTGAGTGACGGGTAGCTCGCCTTCCGATAAGGACCAGGCTCAAGTTGAAAGCGCGTAGCTTTCCACGCGTGACTCAAATATATAACAGCAAAACTGACGGAGCCCGCCAGGGCCGATGCCTGTCTGCTTCGCAGATTAATTTGAAAGAGAGTTACCGCGGCCCTGGCACATGCAACTGAAGGAACAGGGGTAAGTTTTATTCAGTAAATGTATGACACGCCCTCGCGCTTTTGTCAAGTCATTGGATGATTTTCCAAATAAAAAAAGAAAAATGTATGAGAAGAGGTATTTGCCATGTAGTGGGACAGTAAAATATAGGAATTTAGACCATCTTTAAAGGCTGATCTGTATGAGAAGAGGCATTTGCTCTCCAGTGGTGGCTGCGGGTTTCTTTTTCAAATTAATGTAATTTATTCATTCACTGACAGACAAACTGAACCGCTGCTCGCTGAGTACATAAATATGAAAAACATAATCTTTAAAAAGTCAGAACCGTACACTTCATAGTGTTCAACTGTCTTTAACATCTAAATAATGATTTTATACTTATTCCAGAGTTAACTTCAACACAAGGTGTCCACATAACTCAAATGAAGTGATTTCAGTGCGTGTTTGTAAGTGCTACGATTTATGTTCGTGAACGTTATCGTGTACTACGGCGTAGCGCTACGATGCTACGATAGTGCTACGAGTACGACACGCACCACACATTTATTTGCTTGTTTAAAATACTTCATGTAAAAGTTTATGATGTTACGAGATTGATGACAGTTTTTTATCGTTAAAACAGTGTGGTTTTAGTTTTGGACATTATTATTTTTCACACTTAATGTAGGAATAATAAGTAGGTGCAGTCTGAAGAAGTTGAGTACGAGATTGATGAAAGCTTTTTTGATCGCTAAAAAGGGTGTTATTTAAGGTTTAATTACTGTTATTTTTCACACAAATGTAGAAATAATAAGAAGGTAAAGTCTGTTAAATTTAAGTTTTTATAGGTTCTAACTTCAATAAAAAATGTGTCAGTGTCAAATTTTTGTCTTTTTTCTATGTTAACCTATAATTTGTATATGTGGTGTGTACTGTTAGTAAAAGTTGTCAATAAATAAATATACATACATACATAAACTCACGCCTTTTTCCCATGGGGGTAGGCAGAAACTACAGAACGCCACCTGCTACGATCCTTACATACTTCTTTTGCTTCACACACATTCATACATCTAGTCAAACACACACGCCGGTCACTGCGCACCTGGCCTTTCTGAAGAACATCACCTATAAGGTCTATATATGTCTTTCTAGGGCGTCCCTTCCCGGCGTTTCCATTCGGCGTTTTTTATTTAAATAAATATATAAAAAAGTAATGTTATGAATGCATAATCTTAATTTATATGTAGGAAAGACTTTATAATTGTCAGGCAAAGCCATTATTCCATGGGTTCTTTTCGGGTGAGGCTAAACAAACCAACTTTTTTGCTTGTACGTAGGGTCAAAATGTAACTGATCACGTTATGTATTGGCGAATAACCTAAACGACATTCCACCAAGCACGTAGTTTGATTTACATGATCAATCAGTAACTCTCACTGTATTTCTCCTTAGGTTTTATCACGAATTCACAAATCAATCCAACCCGCCATATTCTTACTCGATCTCCTAAGCCGATCCTCCCTTGTTAGTGCCAAAAACTAGTGCTTATTGTTACGTCAAGTTGACATCTGTCAGTGTCATTCGAAACCTTAACTCTCTTCTTGACACATAATAATATTATTAAGACATAACAATTATTTTTTTGTAGTAGTTATCTTTGAAATAGCTCAGTTGATTAAAAAAACTCCTTCACAGATGGAACATTACAATAACACTGAGTGCCACACATAACAATTTAATCCCGATAAAATCAAGGATTCCTGAGTTTTCGCGAGCAAAACCACGGGTTAGCATAAACGATAAGTTAATATGAAACCAATCTGTGTATTTAAATATCTAATATAGGTAATGCAAGCTTCCCACTCTCGAATAAAACATAACAACGATAGTTGCAATAATGAATCGTACCCACATTCCCAAGTCGGCTTAGAATATTTGATAGTATTATACTGCAGCTGTTCTAGTCGTTACTATTGTATTCTAAAGGTGCGGTCCCATCGAGAGTTTTAAGCTAGTAGTTTGTAGATCTAATAGCACCATATCTCTTCTTGTCCTAAAACACTACTACTTATTAACTCTTAATAGAACTAAACCCTTAGGCCCCCCGAGCACTAAGCAGCCAGCTTACGCAGCAAGGCTTGCGACAGTCAGTCCAACATATTATGGATTATGGGAACCCGCGCTCTAGGCGGCTAAGGCTACACCTGATTGCGGAAGCCGTAAGAACGCGCCAGATTGCATGGCAGCTCATTGGGTACGCGCATCCAGAGCATGTGTAGGAATGTATGTGACTGCTATCAGTCTCCACGAACTTGTCGTAGCAGTCAAATGAATTTTATTGTCCGACACATTTTCACAAAATGTCTTTCGATACAACTTGTAGTCGATTGGCTGCTATGACTGGCTGCTCAATATTTTAACTGATACGGCCAAGTGCGCGAAGAGTCTTACTGCACACTAAATAATGCATACAAGTTCCTACAAAGTGGATTTTAAAGCTAACATTTATGACTCGAGAATTATTGTTGAAATGTGCGACGTGAATCTTGGTGAAAAGTTCAACTGTAGAGGAATAATATGGTACAATTTATAGTTATAATATAAGTGCTTTTATTTAAGTTCATCATTTCTTAAACATCACTTTAAATTTCGAACGAAGTGTGAAACCTTGATTATTTACTTTGAAAATAAATGAATTCGTTTTCGAATTGTGTGCATTGAATTGAATGTGATGTTTTTCAATAGTTTTCTGCTTTATTAATTCTACATGTTTATTCTAACTAGCGCCGAACAATCGGGCCATTGATTTTATCGAGTTAAACTTGCACTACATTTAGATAAAGGCGAGGCTGACACAAGTTTCAATGTTTCAGACAATAGGCGAACTCAAAAGTTAAGCGAGGCAATTAAACAAGTTCTCAAAGACGCGTCCCGGACAAGATTGTTAAACAAAACAATGAACGCTTGCTGATAAGTTTCATGAAGGTTTTTCTGGCGCAGTCGGCCATCGCTTGTAGCTAGGACACAGTTGAATAGAGATACAAATGGAAATGTATTTATTACGTTTTTATGCCTCATTAATTTCTTGCCATTAGGTCTGACTCTCGTACAGCCAATGGAGCTGAAAGGTTCTGAAGTGGCGCACGAGTACCGGAAGAAACCGTTGCTACAAGATGGATGGATGACCTGGTAAGGATTATGGGTGTCTGTATGCGAGGAGTGCAGGATCAGAGGAAGCAGTTGACGTACTTGACAGAATGATAATAGTGATAATGAGGGCTAATAATTCATAACACACACACCAAATATAAACTGGAACCCTTAGAAGCTACATAATAAAGTCGATAATCCATTGGCACGCCGTATCGATTAGTATATTATAAAGAATATTGATGATTACTAGAGACCTCTAATAGGTCCTTGAAACTTAATAACAGTTTTTTAAACTTCAAAGGCTAAACTTAACACCACAAACGCAAGAAAATTGGTCCATAAACTATAGATCGTTTCGATGTAAGGCGGTGGACACACAAGTTAACTGAATCAAACACTAACTTCATTTAAATTGTAATAAGTGTCGCTTCTATTAACATTAAATTAAAACTCATGTTTTCTTTTGATATCGCAACCCCTTTCACAAAAACTTGTGATTCTAATATACCTTCATACTAATCATTTTCATGTTAATTAATTACGCTTAAAATCTTTCTTTAAAATTAAGTCTTTTGTCTTGAATTTGATTGTTTTTATTTTAGATTTACCTGTTTGAAGTAATTCTCTCAATATGTCATGGGGATTCGGTGCGATGCCCTGTATGTAGTCTGGTAGATATTAGCGATTGAAATCTTACAAAAAAATTCCCAGCAGTACTCCAAGCGAAGAGACATTTTCACGTCAGAGAAAAATCTGAAGTTTTACTAAACTTAATCCAATTCGACCCTTTTTCGAAACTTTTTCTTAGTCTGTTGACCGCCTAACATTTTCTTCGGTAAATTGCTTCGGAAAGGCCACGTTAGTTGATACAGCCCGCCTTGTTAGTTTTAATTATGTTAATAACTATGACATCATTAAAATGCCGTCGCCTCTAATTAGAAATGTAGCCAGTGTGTCGTGTTACTTAATCGTACGGTGTTTTATGAAGCTCTTTATTATAAAGTTATTGTATGAGGTCAGTAAGAAGTTTTTGTTTGTTAGAATTTCAGTTCTTTTTGTGTGAGTGTAAATAATTATATTACTCCGTTATCATCATTCAACAAAAACTCTTTCCATAGTACGATAAAACATGTTCGAATGTTTATGTAATTTGATCACTACAAATGTTTATTTGAATGTAGAATTAAAGTTATGGTTATTCAAAACAGCAGTACAATTAGATAGGATATACCAAACTACCTCAAACCCGAAATACGAAATCACATGTGTCATCCAGCAACCCGCATTAAGCCCGCGAGTTGGATCAAATCCTGCATTGGGAACATTAATGTTTGATTAGGCTTTAACCTAGATCCATCATAAAAAGATATAACAGCAAAAAAAAACTAAAGAAGATAAATTGCTATGCACAAAACTAAAACAAATCTTTAAGAAAAACGAAATCAAAAACCATAAAAACCAAACAAATTCCTATAATCAACTGCGCATAAACCAAAAAAAAAATCTATTAGGTACTAACTATAAATAAATAATGCATATACAAAACACAAATAACTAAATAGAATGCAAGCAAGCATGTAATGGCGCAAAGTGCATTCAACCGCAGCCTACTAAAATAGGCTGCAGCACTAAAAAAATTATTGGGATTTGCCAACTTTTTCATTCTTGGTTGGTATTTTGGCGTAAAATAAGACAGAAACCAAAATATACCCTTTTTAACTGGCAAAAACTCAAACAAACATTTATAAGTATGTTTTACCAAGTTAAACACGCTACTAATTATAATAAACTATAATTTCAAAGGAAGTTGATCAAATTTTCTATAAAACGTATTTTTTTCAAAACTCTGACTTTTATAGTTCTTTTGGGATAGTCCCACCGCACTATTCCCAAACCAGTACAACTCCTGAAAGCCAGAAAAAACAGAAGCGACCACCAGAAAAGCGCCGAGGGAATGAAGCACGACGAAGTCCCGGAGAATGAATTTAACTGTCTTGGAACCCGCAACGAAATTAATCAGAAAAGAATAACGGAGCAGTTTAAAATAAAAACAAATGTCCACTACCCTGCATATGAAGCAGGAGACAGCACATACAAGACCAATAGGCAAAAAGGGTCGTTTACAACTGAGATAAGCCCAGTTGCTTAGCACCACGGATAAAACTTAGCATTAATATTAATGGGTCCTAGCATTGTGAGCTGTTATATTTGATTCCAATAATAGGTATGGCAAAAACGCTTGAACGCACGTAAATTCTATTTTACTTCCATACTTTATAAGAAATATCAATTTTAAAAGCGTGGTACTAAGTTTTGAAGGCCAGTGTAGTTTTTTACTTGTGTGAAAAAAGTTCGCAGGTCCCAATTAATTTTTCAGTCAGTAAAATGACTTGGATTAGATTTGTTTGTCGGGTCAAAGGTCAAAGAACTCTTGCGTGATCGGCTGTATTGCGACTCAGACTGCATAGACTTGGAGGTATGAAGTGTGTGACGTAATAGCGTGGATAAGGCATTACATTGGTGCTTGACTTGTAAAATTGAGTGGTAGTTATAAGAAAACTAAGCCCTGAGCAAAGAGCACACAGTTAATTCTACCGCAAGAGGACTCCTAGCTGAACTGATTGAAGATTTCAAGAAATATGATGAAAAAACTGGCAGCAGAAGCCTAGGGAATTGGCTGACTAAAGTTAACAGTGTAATTTTTTAACCGGTTTCAATAAAGGTGGTACTTTTTGCTTACTATCTAAATATTAGCCCGAATAGAAAAATCTTTATTGTAAACCAAAATAGTTACCCATTTCTTGAAAAAAGGTTGCACAATGATTAGAAACATACAACAGCTACTTCAACAAGCAAAGTTACGTGGTCTTATTCTTCAAGCTTTCTAAAAAAATGTTATGTTGAATCATTATAATCATCATCGGCCTTTTGAATGTTGCCACTGTTTAGACACAGGCCTCCTCTCTGTGAGAGGGAATGGGCCGTAATCCACCGCACGGGCCCAATGCCCACCAATCTTGGTGCATATCACATGTATTCGAATTTTTGTTATATTGAACGCTCTGAACGCTGGCAGTTTTAGTGTTTATTTTTTGTTTAAAAGTAATGCCATAAAGTACACGCCTTGCCTATCGAGAATCAAAGTGGTGTTAAGTTTACACGATGACGCTTATCCTGGTTCATGCTTCTTTAAGTTCAGACATACACCTTATGAACCAGACGGTATAGTTCCATCAAAGCGTTATATTGTACATGAAAGGTTGTCATCGATTTCGGTAATCCATGCTTACAATGAAGTTACTTTATGCCAGACACATATCCCCCCTTTGACTTGGAAGTGTACGGTCGACAAGATTAATTCATGACCCACCTTAAACAATTTTCTCTACAGGCATTCTAATACAATAAGGTCGATTTTTGTTTAAATGCATATTCCTTAGCAACAAACTTGCTGTCGTTTTAATAAGACTAAGGGCCGGTTTCTGAGTTAAGTAAAGCAGCAATAATCAGTTGAGTATTGTCAAATAATTTAGCAAGCGTTTGATTATTTTACGTTTCTCAATTGAGAATCTACCTAGATCAGTTAAGTAACTACGAAGTACCTACTTATCTATGGATTTGTCAAAGTTTCATTCACTTTCTCTTTCACCCTTACGTTCCATTTTACAAAATAAATCCGAAACATCACAAGATTGGAATAAATTTACTAACATAAATTTTATACAGCTGTAAAAAGTCATTTACTCATTCAAGATTAAAAAAATCAAGTTATTAAAGATGTTATAATCTTTAATAACTTGATTTTTCATATTTAAGCAATTTAAAAGATATAAATCTAAAATGTATCCAACCTTATTATGAATCTATGAAATGGATCGTATGTACTAATCAATTACTTCAATTTTTTTTTTTTTCTATGTTCAATATTGTCATGGCAACCGTATTTATTTTGTCAAAGATGTCTTATCGAAATAAAATAATTTTAATATAATTTGTTATTGCCAAAATCAAGAATTAAAGCTTATAATTACTAGAAGTAAATGTGTTCAGAGCGAACAGTTGCTGGTTCTTGTGATACCTCATAGAACTACAGAATATTTTACTCAGAATTTCACAAGATCTCTCAAGAGGGCACTTGTAAATCTGCAGTGCGTAGTACATTATTACCTCAATGCATCTGCATTGGAATCTGATTGCAATTGTGATTTACCAACAAATGTGGACTATTGTGATGCAATTTTTAATGAGTGACCTGTGTTTTCAAGACCGAAGGCTTTGCTAGCCATCGAACAGCCTCTGAAGATAAACAATATTAGCTAGGGTCAGTGCCATTGGATATGTGTCGGATATTATTAAGGAGTACTGTGTTTTACCTATTTATTTTGCAAAATAATAAATAAATGAGACTTGTCATGTTGTTTTTATCAACTTTTATTGTTCTGATACCAAAATCGTATCATATAGCCAAATTCTGTACACAATTTCATTGTTGTAACCTCTTCTTGTCTTGTGGATCCTACTAGGTATTAATAATAGGTTCAGGTTTTATAAGTGGAACTTCACCACTAAATATCACATCCCGTGCTACAATTACCTTCTTCTTTGTTACATCCCAAAGTCGATATCCATTATTAGCGTACCCAATCATCATCTACTCTTGCCTTCTAGAATCCAACAACTTTCAAAGAAGTCTGGTTTTTTGGATAAGCTATCGTTCCTAATTCTCTTACATTGGATAAGTTTGGTTTGGTTAACATTATTGATGGATTCGCTTAATAAACGGTTTATCAGATAATAAAGACTCCACAATAGAGGGCTTCTCCACACATTTATTTTAAAGGTAGGCTATTCTATATAGGTATGAAAGTCTGTATGTTTGGATATTTGTTAATCACACCACAATGGTTGAACGTATTTGGAAGGATATACTTTGAAAAACACACAATGACCAGAATTAGAACCTAGGATATAATAACAAAAAATAAATATATTAAATAATAGATATAATAATAAATAAACGGAATAACAAAGCTTTTTATTCTGAAATCAGAGATATAAAACTGAAGTCTATACAATACATGTTTATAGTTTATAAAATCTCCCTAATCTCAGTGTGCTTGGCGTAGGCCTCCACTAACAGTTTCAACTGGGGTCTGTCCTGAGCTACTCGCCAACACCACAGCGCAGCATCGCTTACACTTTTTGCGTACATCTTGGACCAGCGGTCTTAACCATATCCCATTTCCATCTATGACACTGTCTTCCACGGCTTCTTTTCCCATCTCTTGTGTACCATTTTGTCACTTTTCTCCATGCCCCTTGGCTATCGCGCATCATATGACCGGTCCATCTCCACTTTATACATATTTCCTGTTGGATAACTGTCGATTTTCGCGCAGGAAAAGGTACTGACGACCACAAACACAAAAACTGGCACTTTTTGAATATTTTTCTTGAAGATCTCACTCATCATCGTCATCATTTCTGCCGAAAGACTGCTGGATACAGGACTTTCCCAGCGTCACCAAATCAACCGGTCCTATGCGTCTTTCATACATCGGATTTCCGTGACCTTAACCAGGTCATCGGTCTACAGAGGGAGGCCTTAAAGCGCTGCGTATTCCGCCACGCAGTCGCCACTCCAGAACTTAACAGCCCCATTGACCATCCGTTCTTCGAGCATCTGAGATCTATCAGGCGTGAAATATTTGCATACAATCTGATGTTTTCGATTATTCAGGGCAAACACTCTTCTTCCACGCATTGGTTTTCGTGGAGGCATCTCCAAGGAAGACAAGGTCTTCTTCGTCACTCGTTTTATAAGTTTGTATATTATTTTGTATTTATTTCGCTTGATCACCATTTAAGCACAGGCTTGTCAACTGTTGTCAACTATCAACTGTTTTTTTTTTTTTTTAGATTATGGCCTGGTTGCTAAGACCTTTTAGCCAAGTCTTTTCAAATATAACCAGTGTAGCCAGATTCGACGAGCCCCAAGTCGCCGAAAATTTAGTTTTTCCATTTATAAAAAACTCAAGACGACCATGAATTCACTAAAACCACCAAACATTCTTCGAAACTTAAATGCATTAGCCACAATAATCATTATTGGTTCATAAAACATTTTTCAGCATTTCTTTATTTTCCTGTGTTGTTGCGACTGAAGTATAATGAAAAAAAGTGATGAACTGATAAAAGCATTTTGGTTTCCACTTATTTACATAATTGCTCAGATAATGTTGTATTGGATAGTCTCATTTCGACATTTTTTGGAGGTATAATTGGCGCCGCTCGTAAAAATTGGTCGCCCCGGCACCCTTCCGAGTAACCTAAATGGCAAAAAGGCGCCCAAGCTGGCTACACTGATGATGTAACATTGACAACGGTTTGAGAAGACTTTGAGAATTCGAGAATGATCAAATGTATTTTTCTCAGTTGTGAAACCCAATTGAACGTCAATGAAAGTTTTTTGTATGGCATAAGGTATACTTTGGCATGACTTAACTACGTATACTCAAACCTTGCTCAGCATCGCAGAAAACTTAAAGTGGCAGATGATCAAGCGTGACAGATGCTTAAATCGAGATCAGCACATACTTAGCGTCGAATACTTAATTCAGAAATCGGCCATAAGTCAATTAATTTACACATCGTTCTGTCATTTTCTTCTGATTTAAGAATAAGCCTCTGTAACCGAAATAGTTTGTATTTGTTTTTGAAATAAAATATTGTTCTGTGCTTATTTTTATAAGAATGCAATGCTGGACGACATTTAATTCCAAATTTAAAACATAATTTCTGCTTTATCAAAGAAAAATCTTTTTGATTCAATTTATAATCTATTGCTATGAACACATTGGTCAAACATGCACGACCCTTTGACTCAAATTCAAAAGCGAATGTCTATCAGTATGAGTATTGTGTTTTAAGGTATTTTCGGGGTAAAATGACTTTTTTTTCTGGAAAAATATGCCACGTGTTTTAGACCGGTAGCTGTTATAAATGCAAATAATAAAATTGAGTAATTTGATGTCATCAAGTCACAGCTAACTCTCCTAAGTAAATAAACGACAACGTTGTTGTAGGATTTATTACAGCGTATCAAAGACAATTTGAAAAGGTCCAATACCATAAAAAAATTCTGGAAACGATATTGGTGTTGGAGATTTCAGGTTTTTATTTTGAAATTAGTAGTCATACAATAAAACTACAAGACTTAAATCTTGCTCTTTAACGTTAAGTTTTGTACTTAAAGTCAATCCAAGAAAACCAATAAACTTGTCCTGCCCCATTTATCTAAACGACTATCTGCATAATGAACACTGATTGAATGCGTCCTAACTTATGTGGGCCCAAGTTACGATCCCTTGCAGTACGTGACAAGAATACAGCAAGTGAAACCTACAATACTAACTTAGTGTTAGCCGAAGGGACTTGAATTCCTAATGAGATATTTTGTGGGCACTATGTTACTGTAACTTAAGAAAATATCAGAAAGAAAATAATAAATATGATGTGTTTCATTATTGTGCCGCTTACGAACAAAAACTGGTTTTTAGGGTTCCGTACCCAAAGGGTAAAAATGGAACGGTACGGAACCCTTCGTGTGTGAGTCCGACTCGCACTTGGCCAGTTTGTTTTGTAACAGTAGCGAAAGAAGATGACTAGTAAAAGAATTTTCTTAATCGGTTCTGATCTGTACTTGCAGAGATTTTACCAGGCAAAGGATTTTTTTTTCAGGCAACGGTCAAGGAAAACATCTTGAGGAAACCTGGACTATTTAGTTCATTTAAGTCTTAAATAGCCAAATCAGAGGCCTGTGGGGTTCCCACAGGCAGCTTAATTAAGTCTGATACCAGAGATCGCCAAACCGAAAAGAAGAAGAAGAGAGATTTTATCGCCTTGCGAAACTGAATATTTTGCCAATTTTAATCAATTCATAGTATTATAAGTGAATAAAGTAAGGCTTTATGCACTTGTAAAACTATGAATTCAAACTAATATCTGACAAACAGAATTGGATTAAAATAATTTTTGTCTTACTAGATAGATATATGTGTCGGGTTTAGTCAATAGTACGGACGTTAAAACAAATCGCAAGCACGCCATCTGGCGACAAAGCAAGAACAACTACGCATTGGCGCGCTTATTGTAACCGCTGGCGTAGTGGGGACAGCAGAATATGGCAGTTGAGTACTGAACGCCGTAGAGCTAACACGTCGTAGAATCAGTGTCGATCCGTAATATTAGTAAGCAGGATTGTAACTGTGAATATTTGAATAAACCCAGTGTATCGAATAATTTGTGTGATTTCATTTGCACGATTGTACCCACTGACCTGCCCACACACGATGTCTTAACCTAAGGGAATAACATCCTGACTTCCCGATGGTTTACATCTATCGGCCAGCCTTGATGCGACATCAGAAGTGGGATTCAGTCGTGCTAATGAGATCACACGTAAAAACAATGCTAGTGAAAATTGTGGTTACATTCTTGCAAAAAAATCGCGGTGTCAGTTGAGACTACCCTCAGACTTGAATAATAAAAAGCGGAGCAGCAAGGAGGCTAGTAGCAACCAAGGAGCTGGACAGGACAAGGAGGAGCGTGTGGACGTGTGGAACGACCCATACACACGGATCTTTATGCCAATCTGGTGAGTCGTTTTCATTTTGTTATGACTATGGAAAAGTGTGTTCATTATTCAAAATTCTGGTTGTGTGTACGGTATGGTGGTCAGTGGTTCGCCGGGGTGGCCCGTGTCAGGTCATAGTTTCATGCCAGTTATTGATGGTCAAGTTTTGGTTTTGTTGAGGGGTTATTATTCTACTATCACGGGCAATAACCCTTGACTGGCCTTGGCTGGCTATCATTGTTTGGAACTTAGAACGATATGGTGACAGTGACTTACCTACCTTACACTTCAGTCTGGAAATTATGAAAATTCCAAATGAAATATTTTGATTAGTTTTGTAGCGTGATAGTTTTATGTAGTGAGAATTAACTAAGTTTGAGAAGAAGCATAGTATTCTTCTTTTGTAGTTGGAGGGCCGAACTTTCTAAAAAGTGGTAAACCCTACCAGGCTTCGTTAATTGCGACTTAATACGCTATGGCATTAATTGGATTCTCTAAAGCCCATATACCTACCTGGGCACTTGTGACACTGTAATGTGTGATTCATGTTTAGGACAGGAACTCTGCACTCACATTCGGTGTCCATAATAACACTTTTTTCAGGTTTAGGTTATTACTACTACTAGAAGCTCGTGGCTAAATGATAGCAGCCGCGCTGGTCGTTCATCAAGGTTGAGCAACGCTTGACGGGGTCGGTCCGTGGATGGGTGACCGTTTCGACGTACCGGGTTTCCTCCGTGCCTCTGGGGGTGCGTTGGGCCGTTGGTTCCGGCTGTCATTTGAAGATCTTTGACAGTTGTTACGGGTGGTCAGGCGCCTGAGATCTGGCGCCGTTGTTTCCAAGGGGTGTTGCCCAGTTGCTGTGTTGTGGAGGTCGGATGGGCAGCCGCTTCATGTACAGCGCTGGTGCTCAGCTGAATCCAGTGGGACTGGAGGCCGACCCCAGTGTGGTTGGGAGGAGGCTAGGCAGATTGATTGGTTTAGGTTAAATTCCATCAAAGCTGTGTATGGTTAAGATAACTGTGTGAACAAGTACTCTCGAGTGTTTTTCATGTTTCAGATACCATATTGTGTCGCAGCCTGATGCCGCTGCAGGCTAGCGGTTCAGATGCTCAATGCGAAGGCTGACGTGTCACCATCTGAGAGGGAGGAACGGCAGTCTAGCAGTTCGCAGGTCGTAGCCGAACGTTACGAGCGCGCGCAAGTTTGGAATGGAATACTCGGTGAGTCGCTTCTATTTTATTTCGATAGTGAAGTCGAATGTTCTCCAGTGATGAGATGCTATTTCGAGTTTTAAGAGTGTTCATGTTGGAACACTGAATTGGTTGGTAGTGGTTATACCTAGCACCATCACTAGGTAATTAAGACACACCTAGTAAAAAGCAAGTAGCTAATAAGTTACCTATTGGCTTGTTAGTACTTTCCTAGTTTCAACATTTGGTTCAGTACGAACTTTAGGATGAGATAGCCCATATGAAGGAGATGAGTTATCCAAAATGACTGAACAACTAGTCCTTTTCAGTGGCAAAGCGAGTTAGTGATGTCGTTGGGCTATCGAAATTGTATCGAGTTAGTAACGGTACTGGTCATTTGCGTGTATTCAGGACGGATCTTGTTGCGTAACCATGTACAACCACCGTCTTCAGATCTGAATTCACTTGCTTACTTTCAAAGTAATATTGTGATAGCAGTTGATCTCGCGATCGTTTTCCTTACATGCAAACCGAGTTAGTGAACGACAGTAAAGGGTTACTTTTGATAATCAGATATTAATGATATTGATCCGAGTTAATTCTTAAAGCTCCTTAATATTATCAGGGTTAGTTGTTTCCCTTTTATAAGCCGTCAGTATGTTCCAAAATCTTTGAGTAAAAAGCGCGAATCTTGTGAGAAGGTTCCCCGATCACCAAGTTCTTTGAGAATTGTAAGTCATAGTTGATGACAGTGTAACATGTCTGCTCGTAAGATCAATTCTGGACCGCACCTCATGCGTAACATGTGGCGATGGGTTTTTGAAGAGGTTTCATGAGTTGGATATGCATTACCTTTGAATTAATTATAAGAAACCGTAACAGCATTGTTACTATTACTTTGTTTAGTTTTGAACTTGTTGATCGTCTTTTTCTAATGAATAGTGTTGTGTGGGAAACTTTAGTACGTAAACTAAATAGGCCCTTTATTAAGTCTGCGATAGGTTACCGGACGGTGACATTACATGACATGACATTACAGGATGGTGATCATTATACACCGAAAGATTTAAATGGGTACGTTTAGAACCTACCAGTATGCGTAAGGTAGGATAAGGGAGATGCCAGCGGGTCATGTACCAGTCGATGTTGATGTTAAAAGGATTTTAATGATGAGCAAGCTTAAAATGTCGAGTAATTGAGTCTATCAGCCGTATTATGTTTGACCGTACCAGTAAATTCTGGCGGAGGTCGGGGTCTTGAGAGACCGTTGTGTGAGAGCAATACAATTGCTGGTCGGCTATAGAGCCATGGCGTTAGAGGTTTTACTCGAGGGTTTCTAAGCTTGGCAGCTGTTGCTGCAGCAGATGTTTTAAAGTTTGTTTGGAATGACTGTGGTACATGGCCCAGGGCAATGATTTAGTTAGAGAGTAGAGTTCAAAAAAAAATCTCTATTTTCACGAACCCATTAATCTAGTTTGGTCAGGACTAGCCGAGCGTTGTGTGTTGGCCTGTGTGGCAACGGTTGGCCTTCATGGTAACTATAGGCCTGTGTGGCAACTGGAGGCCTTTATGGCAACTAAAGGCCAGTGTGCCAACTGGAGATCTTTGTAGCAACTGTGGGCCTGTAGGGCACCTGTAAGTCGGTGTAAAAAAAAACACGTTTGAGTAAGGAACCTTACAGAGGATTCCTGTTGAGTTATGAGGTTAAAATAAAGTAAACTCGCATAGTCACGCGAGAGGTGAGGTCACCATGTTAATGTTGATGACGTTCGAATCGTCAAGTCTGCATTACGAAAATTGAAATAATTTTAGTTTTCTAATTTTGATTACTATGCGTAGATTGTGTTAGTAAGATACACAAAGCTCAAGTACCAATTGAGATGTTAGATGACGAATTGACGTAACATACGACAGGCTAAATCTCTGTGTGAACAGGTTCTGAGTTCAGAGAGTTGAGTTAACTCGACATCTTAGGGATGTGCGAGTAGAGCAATTGTGATAGCTAAGGTGTCTTGTTTCTTTTGTTTCATTAAATGTGACATTAATGACTATCAGTGGTACTTGGACTTTGTAATCACGAAGATTGGCCGCTTTTAGGTACCAGATCGATGATTAAGTTGCTATTTTCTTTAAATTGAAAATAGAATTACTTGTTCCTTGTAATGGTGAACAGAGATATTTAAATGATCATGTTTGATTGTTTCGAAATGTTTCCTCACTCTAGAGTATGAGTCAGGATTGGACGAGTGAATACTGTTTGGAAATTTTGTGTTTCAGAAAAACATCCCTTGTATGATGGGAGACTGGCGGGTCGCAGTAGACTAAGAGGACGTGTGGCGCAACACGACATGAGATGGCAGTGAGCAAGGACAAGAAGATGATGCCTGCGGGTGATAGATTTGGGGATCTGTCACCTGAGAGAGGCCCGAGAAGGCGACGTGTTGTGTTCCACGCTCGCTTCTCAAGATAAATTACGGCCTAGAGAACACCATGTGGTTTTAGTCAGTAGGAGTCTGACAGACCCCTCAGCTTTCCCCAAGGGCTGAGGACATTCATGAGAATTTCCACATGATTCGATACACTGTTAAAACCTGACAATGAGGAACAGACGAGGACGCCTGTCTCGCAGGATGGCCGTGTCGGGTTTAGTCAATAGTACGGACGTTAAAACAAATCGCAAGCACGCCATCTGGCGACAAAGCAAGAACAACTACGCATTGGCGCGCTTATTGTAACCGCTGGCGTAGTGGGGACAGCAGAATATGGCAGTTGAGTACTGAACGCCGTAGAGCTAACACGTCGTAGAATCAGTGTCGATCCGTAATATTAGTAAGCAGGATTGTAACTGTGAATATTTGAATAAACCCAGTGTATCGAATAATTTGTGTGATTTCATTTGCACGATTGTACCCACTGACCTGCCCACACACGATGTCTTAACCTAAGGGAATAACATCCTGACTTCCCGATGGTTTACATCTATCGGCCAGCCTTGATGCGACATATGCATTTATTTGCCTGAAATATGGTATTGTACAGATCTTATACTACACACACAATGGTTCTTCATATTCCGCCTACTTAATTCGGCATGCAAATTTTTCATAATAATGATTCTAATTCTAATTTACTCGATTTAAGCAAAACAATCAAACTTCAATGTCAAAAAATATTATATCATAAAATTATCTACAATACAATAAAAATCAAATTATAAATGTCAAAAGAAAATAATTAAATTACAAATTGTATAGATGTCAACTTTAACAAGACAACCAAATAAATTAATGAATTTTTATTTAAGCAATTCAAATAAAAAACAATTAAATTAAAACGTCAAAAAATACTAAATAAAATAATAATTATTCTACAATACAATATTAATCAAATTACAAATGTCAAAAAAAATAAATACAAATTGTATCGATGTCAACTTTAACATGAGAACCAAATAAATTAATCGATCAAAATAACATTATAAATTATTTTTTCATGTCATGCAATTTTTCCATTTGCCCTAAAGTTCATAAATTTCTCAATAGTATAAAAACAACCTTCGATAAGCCATGCTTTCAGATTTTTTTGAAATAAGCTGGTTCGCATTTCTCTAATAACCTTCGGTATATTATTAAATAACTTCATTGCCATTGGACTAGTGTTTTTCTGGCAGTACGTTGTTCTGAGTCTTGGTATTGCCTGTTTTGTTGGATCTCTTAAGATTTTACCCATCTTTTAAAAATTTTCGCTTTCGGCTTTATTGATTAGGTGAAGATATTTTTTTACAAATATAATACTAACATAACTATTTCCATTACGTATATAAGCATGCTAATGTTAATAATTTATGTTTTTTTTAAATAGGTCTGCACGAATACAATGGGTCTGCACCAAACACCGTGCGTTAACATTATTTTCGTAAACGTTATCAACTTCCTCAATAAGTTTAATTCATCCGAATGGTTGTCTTACCATTTAATCCGTCGTCATCCCTACTGACGTGTGTCACCTACACACAAAGATTTGTTCGATGATCCTCTATTGTGCAAAATACGGTAAATAGATCGGTACTTTTATGACCCACATATTTCTCTTTTGAACTTTTCATGAATCCGCTGAAGAAGAAGTATTGGTAAGATTTGAGGCAATAGCTAAGATTTGTGACGCACACATATTTACACGTTTCTGGAATTCGATTTGCCCTATTTTCAAACTCACGATTGGTTTTTGGACCGTAGTTAATCTTATCTACGTAATATGTTAACGTTACTAAAGTCAATATTATTTCAAGATTTGGTAAAATAGCATAAACAAAATCAGACTGTCATATTCTCACTGCGGACGATACGACACAGGCCCCTCCTCTCAGTGATAGGAATTTGGTAAAAAATAATGCTAACGAATTGGAATTAAGGAAGAATTTACCAATACGGTTTGAATGCCTACTTTTATGGAAGTTCTGTTTCGGTCTTTCAAATTAACCACATCAAGAAACTTAAGAAGCTTTAAATCAAATTATTAGATACCGACGGAAAAAGGGGGTGTGATAAGTTTGACGTGTGTACACTGTGTGTTTCTTTATTTGTGTATCTGACTTCATAGCTCCTAAAAAGATGAACCGATTTTGATTTCATATTTTGTTTGTTTGAAAGGTGACAATGTCGGGAGTGTTCTTAGTTATGTTTGCGTTTTACTGTTTGAGCCGGTATTTGTGCTATATAACTCAAAAAAATCTTTTCAATATAGTGCATACACAAATTCGTAGCTTCACAACAACTTTACACCAGCGTTCCTTAATTTACAGACAACGGATATCCGTGAGATAGTGGTGTCTAGCCGACTAATTTACAGTCTCGACACCGCAACGTTGTTTTTTTACTACAAATGTTTTACGTTCTTTACTATGCCTAGGATACATTTATAGCCTTATTTAAATAGTTTTGTTAAACCCGGGAACAAATTTAATACACTCAGAAAGTTTTGCGAAACTAAAAAAAATTGTTCTATACGTACATATATTTTTATTAAATCTTTTCAAAGTACTTTCCACCAGCCTCTATACAAAGATTCATGCGCCTAAACCAGTTTTCAAAACACTTTTTCCAGTCCGCCGCAGACACCTCGTTTACAGCCTGCTCGAACGCAGCCAGCGCATCTTCCGGCGACGAAAATTGTATCCCTTTGAGCTGATTTTTTATTTTTGGGAATAAAAAGAAGTCACACGGTGCTAGATCAGGGCTGTAAGGAGGGTGACCCAGGAGTTTGACTGGCGTGCTGTCCAGGAAGTCCCTCGTTTTGAGTGCGGTGTGCGCAGGTGCATTGTCGTGGTGGAGCAGTAGCCCGCGGAGCCCTGTGTTTGGTCGCTTGTTGCTTATAACAGAGAAAACTTCTGGCAAACATTTGGTAGTATACCATTCGGCATTAATGCTTCTTTGATCCCGTAAGGGAATTGATACCAAGTGGCCAGTCAAATTAAAAAAGCTAGCGATCAAAATCTTACCCCCGCTTCTAGATCGCTTCACTTTGGTAGGCGTTGGCTCATTTTGAAACACCCAAACAGTCGACTGGCGCTTGGTTTCTGGGTCGTATTGATAAATCCAGGACTCATCACCTGTAACGATGTCGTAAACACGCCGAGACGAGCCTGCTTCAAATTTGTTAAGCATATCACGGCACCATTCCACCCGGGCCTGCTTCTGAGCATCGGTGAGGTTGTGCGGCACCCAGCGTGATACTATCCTCCTCACGCGAAGATGGCTGTGTAGAATCTCGTGAACGCTTCCCGATCCAATCTTCAATATGTGTTGAATCGCCTGATATGTAATTCGCCTATTGTCTTGGATTAAATTTTTCACTGCTAGCACGTTTTCTTCGGTAACAGCCGTCAAAGGGCGACCGCTTCTTTCGTCATCCCCCAAAGTTGGTCGACCGCGCTTGAATTCGTTATACCAACGATACACGGTTGCCTTGGAAGGGCCTTCATCCATGAATGCCATTTGAAGTCTATCGTACGATTCATCCGGTTTCAGGCGACACTTGAAATCGTATAAAATCATAGCTCTAAAATGTTCCCGGCGCAGATCCATATTTCAGTGAGACACAATACTTTGAATTAACTCGCAAAAAATGTGGAGGGAAATTTTGAAATTGGAACTTACTTATTTTTACTTATAAATAATCATATTTTCGAAAAACATTATAACTGGCCAGTCTCCCATATATAAAAACTTTTTTTCGCAATACTTTCTGAGGGGCCTGGTATTTACTTTTGTCCCCGTACAATACTATTTTGTTTAGGTGTCTTTACAAGTCATGAGCGTGCATCGTGTGGTTTTTATGCGAACTTAAAAGTTATAGATAAAGTACCATTCACACACGATTCTTTCAGCGATGAGGATTGTTAAAAAGTTTAAGGGTGGTTACGCACTACACGTCCGTGTCCCTGATTTAGGTTCCGAGTTTAAAATTTTTTGAATTATGGCAGGTTATCATGAATAGAGTTTGGATGTAGTGCATAAGCTTGCCTACAAGAAGTACTACGGCTACTTCGGAACCGAAATTTGACGGACACGGATTGGATGTAGTGCGTAACCACCATAAGGCCCAGTAATTTGATCCGTATGTAACTCAACCAATGTTTGGCTAACAATTGATGAATAAACGCGTTTCACCGAAATTTGCAAGCATTGGGTAGCTCATTTATGCATTGGTTGAGTACGGATAAAAAACTGGGCCTAAGGGATTTACATGAAAACGTTGTCGTTAACATAATGTGACTGTTTTACAAGATCAAGGATTTAATTGAAATAATCAATTAGAATACCTATGTGATTTTTTAAACAAATCCAGCGGGAGGTTTGGTTTTCTAAGTAAACAAAGAGGTAATAAATAACCTGTTGTATATTTGATATTTATAAAAGCATTAAAGCAATTAATTTTAATTGAAATGCCACCTCATTCTTATATATCAACGCTATTTTTATAGTTTCTTTAACTATACTTTTTATGCAGACTTCGCAGGTGCTAATAAAATGCACTGCAATATTGCTAATGCTGTCATGATTAGTTTTATACACGCTACAAGTTACTATTATTGTATCAGAGTGTTAATTTATTTTGCAATAAAACATATATTGCAAAAGAAATATATTCAAACAGTTAAAATAGCACACGTATACTCTACTTGACTTAAGGCGCAATTATACTTGGTCGTTAGATCGTATTCGATTGCCGATTTAATTCGGACAAACGACTAAGTGTAAAAGAGTGGAGTCGAGTACGCCCGTATTCGAACAGCTTCCGTTTTATTTTCGTGCAGTAACCGAACGTGAGTAAAACAATGTAATTAAGGCATCGGGTGCCCGAATTCGAGTAACGTCTTTCGTGCACTCGAATACGGGCTAACGACCAAGTGTAATTGTGTCATTACTGGCCTAATGTACTATGTCTCCTGGATGCAGCAGAGGGCGTCCACAGTAGTCCTCCATCGGCCACTATACGTCATTCCGATGCTCGTTGCTTCTGCCAACACGGTGCGACGCCAGGTTTGACGAGGACGGCACGCTTTCTTTTGCCTTGGGGATTTCAATCCAACGCCTGCTTGGGTATATGATAAAAATCCCTTCGGTACCTTATCCTTATCTAAAACTTAATTAAACATCTACTAATTAGTTTTAGATTTCCAAGTTCTTAATTATTTTAATCATAATGAGCGCAGGCTATCCACATTTTTATTTAAATAAATATTGGTTTGAATGAAGATAGTTACTTCTTTAATGAAATCATAAAACGTGATTAAAGATCTTTTAAATTGAACATCAAAAGAGGTTCATCTACCAGTAAAATCTATAATATAAAAATGAATCGCAAAATGTGTTGGTAAGCGCATAACTCAACAACGCTTGGACCAATTTGGCCAATTCTTTGTTCAAAGATGGTTTTTACATGGAGAAAAATTCTAATAATTTCCGGAAAAAATTAAATCAGCCCTTTTCTTTTTCCCATACAAAAGTTTTCTAATTAAAACGTAGAATCAATTTGAGCTTTATTGCTTTTGTATAAGCTATTTTTGCTTTGTGTAGGGTAGGGTAGGGTAGTGTAGTGTAGGGTAGTGTAGGGTAGTGTAAGGTGGTGAAGGGTAGGGTAGGGTAGGGTAGTGTAGGGTAGGCTAGGGCAGGTAGGGTAGATAAATGTTTGGTGTTTTTATGGCAAAACAAAGTTTGCCGGGTCAGCTAGTTAAAAATAAAAATAACACAGAACCTGCTTTATGGTGTTGGTGAATTAACAATCTTGGGTATTTACGGCGTTTCTATTGAATGGAAAGTAATGAGTCTTAATCAAGATTAACTACGGTACCAACCCTGCTTCCTACCTTGATTATCTGATTGTTCCCGAAGGACTTTTTCATGACGTATTCCGGGCTTAAAGCTTCCTAAATGCCATGTCCAGCGTGTACAGTATTTTCCCCATAAATTTACCTACTTATTCTTTCAGCCATTCGAATTATTTTATTAAAATCTGACATAATTATTTCATTGGTTGATCAAACCGTAGATATTTTTATATTAGGGTAATTGTGACCAGTCTCCTAATCTGATGATACTTCAATGTTATATGCCGATTGCTAGTGTTAGTGGTTTTTGCTGGAAAGGCAGATAGATCTCCACAAAATCCAACCAAAAAAGAAAAATATGAAAAACGTGTTGGTAACTTCTTGGAAAAAAAATTGAGATATGATTGATTTGTCCGCAAGAAATTGATGAAACATCGCCGATGACAAGTGCCATCGTCTTCGAGCCTCAAGTGTCATTCTTGACATCTAAAGCGTGTTAGAAGCTTTGACGTGTCACGCAGATCAGCAGAATTGGTTTTTCTGAAGATTTTTTTTCTTCTTGAAAGAGTCAACGATTTCTTGTTATTAACCGACTTAACAAAAAGGAAGAGGTTATCTAAACTATTCTATTTTTTATGTGTGTTACCACGGATCTTGTTACTGGGTGAACCGATTTTAATGATTCTTTTTTTATTTGAAAGCTGGTCATGTGGTCCCATTTAATTTTTATCAAGATCTTCGAAGATATACATCAAATATCTTCAATAAATGACGGCAAATCATTCGGGATGGCTGCATTCGCATTACTGTTTATAGTTTTTACCATTTCATGACATAACATTACACTGGTACGCCCTGTACGCGGGTGTAAAAAGTTTACCTTGCTAAACTCTTATTCCACCGGTTTTGTTTAAGTTTCATGTTATTGGGTTAATTTATTCTGGCTTCACTTTGTGCACTTTGTGCAAAACATACAACCGACTTCTAAATAAAATCACTACAAAGTGAAAAATAATTTTAATTTTGGAAGTCTGTGTCACTTTGTAGTGGTTTTATTTGGAAGTCGGTTGTATTTTTTGTGAAAAGTTTTTTTTTATGTTTTTAACTTCTCAGGAAATTTCTTTAAAGACACTTTGATATAAAATTATTAATGTCACTTGTCAGTTGTTCTGTTTTTATTTGCTGGTAAGTAGGTAAGACAAGTTCAAACTTATCTTCGCTGTGACACTCGACCCTTCTAATCCCATCTTTAAGGTTCCCCTAGTCAACGCCACCAACTATTTTGTGCGCGGCATTAAAATGCACGCTGTCTCATCCAACAACACGTGCGAAAGAGATTGATGCTGTGACGAGCAGTAAGAAGCTAGCTCTCGTAGGAATTAGCACTTTTGCAACTTTGTAGCGAAATAGATGATGATTTAGGACGAAAACGAGCGCGCGAAATTTTATGAACAGACCTTTGGGAGTCTAGATATCATGAAAAAACTACTAAATGTATATTTTCAAAATAAAATTATTTGCATTGTTGAATTACTAATCTATCCCTGAATGGAGGCTGTTTTGCAATTTTCCTTCTTTTCACGTTATTTATTTCCGCCCAAAGATTCGTTAAAATTTGTGTTGAAATATGGAACTTTCGACGCTCATAAATTTCATATATTTTAATTTTTTTACTTTTTTGTTTCCATACAGGACTAGATAATAATGAGACAAATTGATACCATTTTTTATTTTGAACGTACATCGTCAAACAGTGGAGTAATCTCTAGACTTCGTTTGTAAGGAAGAATTTTCACCACAGATTCAATATACCTAAAGTTGAGAAACTAATCGGTCAGTAGATCAAATTGAACCAAATTACAATGGATGTAACCACATACGGACGACTGATAATAGATATCGGTGGCTGGTTCTGTCAGTGATAAATAGAAGTTTACACACTAGAGCGCACATGAACCAAAGCCTTCTCGGGCTTTTCGGATCATGTCGCGTCTATTGTTTTCTATTATTTAAAACCAAGCATTATTAAATTTTGCTTCTCATGTTCCGTTCACGCGACCATGCACTTTCTTTTATCTTTTAATCCAACATGGTCGTGTGGATCGCCTTTTTTTTTGTACGTCCTATCTTCGACGTACGTGTCGTCACACTGCATGTCAGTTAGTGCCTGGCACTGTAAATTTTACGACCACTAAATAAGATTTAATTTTACCCAACAGACACAAACACGTGGCAGATACAAACACGACACACTAAGCGTCCAGCAAAGAAAAATCCCACCATGTCCTGCATCAATACGAGGCTTTTCCAATTAAAAAGTCGTTCCTATACTTTCTTTGTTGCCTTAAGTTAACGGAAATTGTTTTTTTAAACATACTACTCAGAAGATACCTACTGACATTTACTTTTGTTCTCATATGGCAATGAAAACACAGATGTGGGCGTTAAACAAAAGATCAACCTGTTTGCTTGTCACATCGGGCTTCACCTTTCACATACCGCTATTATGGGACGTCACATTCCAGCATCAAATTTCGATAGACTGTAGCACAGAGCAACAATACAAAAAAAACATTAGATTTTAGAAAAACATGCATTTTAATAATCTAACTTATAAAAACAACCCGAGCATCTTCGACAAACTAATAACTGTATTAATTATTTAATTAACAGCAAGATAGGATAAAAGTTAGCTACTCTATCTTAAAGTAAAAAGCTTTTGCAAATTGAGACTCTTTCAAAACTTTAACTTCGTTTGTATACAAACTTCAACTACAACGTAAATAAGAGCACGGACTACAAAAGATCTTAATCAGACTAGATGTGACTGGATAAAAAGAAACCTGGGACCAAGCAAGCTTTTCATGGACGAAAATAGTATTGTGTACAAAATGGAACGTGCACAAATGGACCATGCCGTAACTATAAGTGCCGCTGCACATTAGGCGACTAGTGGCTTGCACAGATTATTGTCTAGTTGCTTCTTGTAAGTGTTATTGAAGTTTTGTTTAAATTGTCTATGACATTGTACTTCGTACGCGACTCTCTTGCTTTTCCAAAATACAAGCTGAGACAATGGTCGTATGGCTATTATCACTGGTTTTACGGGCACTTTCAATATGGTGACAGCATTCAACGGCCGAAACTCTATGTAGAAACGGTCGGACACCGATCGTCACTTTTAACATTTTATTTTATGTAAGCTATCTTTTCTTTTGCTTTTCGACATTCAGATGAACTGCTGCAGGTCAACCTCATGTTGTCTAAAAACTGCACAAGGTTCTATTCAAAGACCAGCCTGTGCAAGCATACCTACGCAGGCAAAACTCTCCAGTTGACCACAGTGTCTAAGGGCGCCATTAGAAAAATCAATCGCAATCTACATCGAGACTGCAATATATGGATGTGGTTAGTGCATCCATCACTGATCTATTTGTTTAACCCAACCTCTATATAATATTAGTTGCCTAGTCTGAGACATGCCTTAACCCTAAAAAAACGCCTAGAATACTCATAACATAAACATTGCTTGAGTATTTGGCCTTTCACGATTCGGATTAAATAATATTGTTACGATATACGAGGTGAAGATGTATGAGCAATCCTTTTATAAATGTGAAGCGACCTATTTAGACGTGTATATGTTTGGGAAAAGGCTCGAGTTGGTAATTTTAATAATATGCGAATGTAGCGCTGGCAGAATTTAAATTGCCGTAACACGAGACAAGAGAACTTGTTGTCAAGGATTGTATTTACATACTTTGGATGGAACTAAGCTTAAATTAGGTAGAAATATAATTCAGGAATTGAAGAAACTTTAATATGTAAGTAGGGGTAGATTTGGTATAACTTTGTAGCGGCACCAACGCCGCCACTTACGAACTAATGACATGACGTCACACAAATCCTGCATCGCGCAAGTAAAGTTTTCGGCGCGATTAGAACACATACAACAGTCCGACAACAACCGTTGGGCAGTTGCCCGGACCAGACACAACACCCGTCTGGTCGGAGGATCCTCCCTTTTCTATGGAGGTTTGTGGGACTTTACACCCTGTTCCACTTACCCCCAAAACTTTATGGACTAAAATATATTTTATTGTACTCCTTTTTTTGGGACGCATTTGGGACGCCACACTAATCCCGTCGAGTCCCGAAGTTACGTTTGTAGGTGTACTAACTAGGTCTAATTTATTAGATACCATACTGCATTTTAGTTCATCATCATTTTTACGAAAAATCGTCCACTGCTGAACTTAGGCTTACCTCGTGTGTTGCCATATACATCGATTTTTGGTTTTTCTTCTCTATTCACGTGGTCTCTCTTAGGTCACCAATTTAGTTAGGCTTCTTAGAGCAGTGTACAGTTATTTCAGAGGCAACTGCAAGTTTCTTGAGCCTTTAACACATACCCGAACTCTGATATGGCCCGTCAATGTTGATAAGGTTCAATTTTCAAATAAAATCTATAAGATAACGACTTTGAAGTGACTGTCCACCGTCCTGTTTACTGGCCACATTGCATCTTATTCGTTTGAACGCTTCTGTTCCTAATCAAGTAGGATATACGTAGTTTAAAAATAGTTTATGTTTTCTAGTACAGACTTGGTTCGTTTAAAACCACGAGCAGAGTAAATACTACATATACTGCTCGAAATTACTTTGTACAAAGTGAGGGCTTTGAGGTATCAATATTGTGCGGTGGCATCGTTGGAGCCCACGTGCGGCCGAAGGGTGGGATTAAACGACGGTACATCACTTACTGGTCAGGCGAATATATTTTTAAATAAGCGTGAACTTTTGCTTCTTACTATTTTGACTAACTGATAATAAGTACCTTCAAAATAACCCTATAGTTAAACCCTTTTTCGAGGCTGATATGTATGAGTCACCATTGTGTGAATCGCCCGGAGGACACGGTGGAGCATAAGGTGGTGGTCTGCCCCAATTGGACGGAGCACTGCCGTATCCTTGTGGAGGCGAGTGGAGTTACCGACCTCTAGAGTCCGGCCCTAGTCCAGGCTATAGTATGGGGCTAGAGGGTATGGGATGGTGCCACCTCCTTCTTCGTAGCAGTAATGCTCGTGAAAGAGAAGGCGGAAAGCGTGACAGAGACGCAACGGAGACGCTCTCACGTCCATAGCCACTGCAGGAGAAACCCTGGGTGTCGGGCGTCGCGTGCCAATTCCCGGCCACGTTGTCGTGGGCCTGCGGACGGCGAGTGACGGGTAGCTCGCCGTCCGATAAGGACCAGGCTCAAGTTGAAAGCGCGTAGCTTTCCACGCGTGACTCAAATATATAACAGCAAAAACTGACGGAGCCCGCCAGGGCCGATGCCTGTCTGCTTCGCAGATTAATTTGAAAGAGAGTTACCGCGGCCCTGGCACATGCAACTGAAGGAACAGGGGTAAGTTTTATTCAGTAAAAGTATGACACGCCCTCGTGCTTTTGTCAAGTCATTGGATGAATTTCCAAACAAAAAAAGAAAAATGTATGAGAAGAGGTATTTGCCATGTAGTGGGACAGTAAAATATAGGAATTTAGACCATCTTTAGAGGCTGATCTGTATGAGAAAAGGCATTTGCTCTCCAGTGGTGGCTGCGGGTTTCTTTTTCAAATTAATATAATTTATTCATTCACTGACAGACAAACTGAACCGCTGCTCGCTGAGTACATGAATATGAGAAACATAATCTTTAAAAAGTCAGAACCAAACACTTCATAGTATTCAACTGTCTTTAACATCTAAATAATAATTTTATACTTTACATAACTAGTTATATATATAGTTTTACATAACTCAAATGAAGTGATTTCAGTGCGTGTTTGTAAGTCCTACGATTTATGTTAGTGAACGTTATGGTCTGCTACGGCGTAGCGCTACGATGCTACGATAGTGCTACGAGTACGACACGCACCACACATTTATTTTCTTGTTTAAAATACTTCATGTAAACGTTTATGATGTTACGAGATTGATGACAGCTTTTTTATCGTTAAAACGGTGTTGTTTTAGTTTTGGACATTATTATTTTTCACACTTAATGTAGGAATAATAATCAATCAATCATTTATTTTGTAAAACATAGGTAGGTATGGTTACAGATAGTAGGTATATTGTTAAAATATGTGCACTAAGATTTGCCAATATCTGGCGTACAAAATTAAAATAAGCAAGCAATTACAATTAATTAATAAGTAGGTGCAGTCTGAAGAAGTTGAGTACTAGATTGATGAAAGCTTTTTTGATCGTTAAAAGGGTGTTATTTAAGTTTTAGTTAATTTTATTTTTCACACAAATGTAGAAATAATAAGTAGGTAAAGTCTGTAGAATTTAAGTTTTATAGGTTCTAACTTCAATAAAAAATGTGTCAGAGTGTCTAATTTTTGTCTTTTTTCTATGTAAACCTATAATTTGTATATATGGTGTGTACTGTTAGTAAAAGTTGTCAATAAATAAATATATAAAAAAGTAATGTTATGAATGCATAATCTTAATTTATATGTAGGAAAGACTGTATAATTGTCAGGCAAAGCCATTATTGCATGGGTTCTTTTCGGGTTAGGCTAAACAAGCCAACTTTTTTGCTTGTACGTAAGGTCAAAATGTAACTGATCACGTTATGTATTGGCAAATAACCTAAACGACATTCCATCAAGCACGTAGTTTGATTTACATGAACAATCAGTAACTCTCACTGTATTTCTCCTTAGGTTTTATCACGAATTCACAAATCAATCCAACCCGCCATATTCTTACTCGATCTCCTAAGCCGATCCTCCCTTGTTACGGCGAAAAACTAGTGCTTATTGTTACTTCAAGTTGACATCTGTCGATGTCATTCGAAACCTTAGAACGAAATCTTTAGAAATGCCGACATATATTATAAAGATGTCAATTTTTTTTTTTTTAAATAGAAATCTCTGAAATAGCTCAGTTGATTAAAAAAACTCCTCCACTGATGGAACATTACAATAACACTAAGTGCCACACATGACAATTTAATTCCGATAAAATGAATGATTCCTGAGTTTACGCGAGCAAAACCACGGATTAGTATGAACGATAAGTTAATATGAAACCAATCTGTGTATTTAAATATCTAATATAGGTAATGCAAGCTTGCTACTCTCGAATAAAATATAAGACCGGTAGTTGCAATAATGAATTGTACCCACATTCCCAAGTCGGCTTAGAATATTTGATAGTATTATACTGCAGCTGTTGTAGTCGTTACTATTGTATTGTAAAGGCGTGGTCCCATCGAGAGTTTTAAGCTAGTAGCTTGTAGATCTAATAGCATCATTTTGTCTTGTCCTACAAAACTACTAGTTATTAACTCCAAATAGAAATAAACCTTTAGGGCCCCCGCGCACTAAGCAGCCAGTTTCCGCAACAAGGCTTACCAAAGCCAGTCCAACATATTATGGATTATGGGAGCCCGCGCACTAGGCAGCTACGGCTACACCTGGTTGCGGAAGCCATAAGAACGCGCCAGATTGCACGGCAGCTCATTGGGTATGCGCATCTAGAGCGAGTGTAGGAATGTATGCGAATGCTGTCAGTCTCCACGTACTTGTCGTAATAGTCAAATATATTTTTTAACACCGTTGCTCGTAAAGCTGATGTAATTCCACCGGTTTTAAATATGTAAAGTGGGTCATAAAAAACGCGTGTGTTACCAAAGCAAATAGTTAAATTCCATAACAGTATTATTTGCCATTTCGCGCGCTGTTGCTATTCAAATTTCGAACTAATCGCCGCGCGGCGCCAGTCTGTAGGCAGCGCTAGCGCGCTGTTAAAATGGCGGGAAAGCAACAGTGTGCATTCACAGATTCAGTTTATTTAAAATAAAAAAAATCAGTTTATTCGCAAATTTAAAAACTTGGCTGCATGCTACGTCTTTGCCAACATTTTGACGCAGCTACGGCAGAAAATAATCCTCGCGCAATTTTTCTCAAATTTTCTTTTATTTGTACTTGTATTGTGAAAATTTAAATATGCCAACTTTTAATAATGTAGAAGAGCCATATATTACTTCAACTACACCGGATATACTAACAGAAGCGCGAACCGCATGCGACAGCTTGCTGCCGTCAATATCCAAAGACAGATACATAACCACGTATGAAAAATTTTTGAAGTGGAAAAACATGAAAAATGCCAAGTCATTTTCCGAAAATGTAGTTTTGGCGTATTTTAATGAACTAGCTAGTAAATATAAGCCTAGCTCGTTGTGGACAACATATTCGATGCTGAAAAGTACCCTCAAGATGAAAAATGGTGTCGATATTAATTTATATTCAAATCTCATTGCATTTTTAAAGAGACACTCTGATGGTTTTATAAAGAAAAAATCTAAGGTACTGTCATCAAATGACGTCGTAAAGTTTCTAAGAGATGCTCCAGATAGCCAGTACCTGGCAACTAAGGTCAGTTTGCCTCCTTATTTTATGTATTGATCTACCTACTGTACATACTCTTTTACATATTTTTAACGACCGTCTGTAAGCTAAGTACCTATACCTTATCTTACACATTTTTATTTCTTTTCAGGTTGCCTTAATATTTGGTATTAATGGTGCATGTAGACGGCAAGAGCTTCACAATATTACCACAAATTACATTAAAAATCAAGGAAAAATGCTTTTAATTAAAATCCCAAACACTAAAAACAAAATACCCCGATCTTTTATTATCAACGGTCCATTTTATGACGTGGTCAAAAAATATGAAGCTCTGCGTACGACTAAGGCAAAAAATAATCATTTCTTTCAGAATTACCAAAAAAGTAAATGTACTGCGCAACCTATTGGCATAAATAAATTCGGTGCCATGCCAAAGGAAGTCGCCAAGTTTTTAGGATTGCCGGACGCTGATTGTTATACAGGGCACAGTTTCAGAAGAACGTCAGCTACATTACTTGCTGATTCGTGAGCTGATATATTGACTTTAAAGCGGCATGGCGGGTGGCGTTCTAACGCAGTAGCAGAATCTTATGTAGAAGATTCCATCCAAAACAAAGCAAATATAAGTGCCAAAATAACTCAGGCAATAAATTTGGAGCCACAAACGAAGAAGTTTTGGCCTGAGCCGCGCCCCTCTACTTCTACTGAGGATATTTTTTTATTTACAACTAATGACGAATTACAATGCTCTTCTGCCGCCTTTCAAGAAGTTTCGTCGTCTCCAACATTTACCCTAACACAAAACAATGACATTATGAATAGTAATAATAATCATAAAAACATAATTAAAAAACCAACTACAACTACGTATCATTTTAATAATTGTAATTTCACTAACTGTTTCAATAATTAGAAATGAACTAAATATAAAATGTTTTTTTTTTTCTGTTTCCTCGCAAATGTGTTAAAAAACGTCGTACGATATACGTGCGTATTGGTTATAACGCACTAATATCGTAATGTACTATTATGGTCCGACACATTTTCATAATAGTAGTTTATGCAACGCTCATATAATAGGGGTTATTAAAACACGAGTGTGGGTTTATCACTCGAGGCGAAGCCGAGTGTGATAATAGTATCACACAAGTGTTTTAATACCTAATGGTATGCCGTTGCATACACTTTTTTATCTTCACTCATACAGTTGAAATCTAACAAAAGTGGAAATAGAAAAAATATGTCGTATGACGGAAAATTTAGATCCATAAACAATGACACTATTTATTTATTTTGCATTTTCCATGCCATAAAGTCGTGATAGCATTTAACTTAAAATTTTCTCGACTTTGCTGGTAATAATAGATTATGAGTTATTTCCGTCGCCGAGTCTAAAATATCGGGCGGAGTCAAATTTGCTTCTCATTCACTGACATCTGAATTTTCAGTAAAGCAAAACTCATGAATGGCGCCAAAACTCAGAACATCACCGCATTAACCACGCATGGCTAATGCGGGTGTAGCCACAGACAAGTAAAAAACTATCCAAATAAAAAAAATATTGATGGAAACTCCTTGGTGATATTAACTTCTTGGATTTTCCCCATATATATTTTTATTTTTCTAATAAGAAGTTATGGTGGTACGGTACCGTATGGTGACGGACGTAAAGAATTTCACCATCCCATATCTTCCCGTGGGTGTCGTAAGAGGCGACTAAGGGAAAAACCAGAGAATGGGCAGCAGCGTTCTCTGTGCACTTTAATAACAAACTGCGATCGCCAACCCGCCTGCCAAGCGTGGCGATTACGGCAAACCCCCCCAAACCATGAATAGCACAGTAAAAAAACGGCCCCGAGTGCCCGGCAGCCCGTCTACCCTCGACTACGGTAGCGGTCGAGGCGATGACGTGGCAAGGGGTGCGAAGAATCTCCGGAGTGGACCCGGCTACCCCAATAAACACCGACGACTGGACCTGGCAACGTACAACACGCGAACACTCCGGACCGACGAGAAGATAGCCGAACTCGAGGAAGAATTGAGCAGGTTACGATGGAGTATTATAGGGTTATCTGAAGTCCGAAGAGAGGGCGAGGACACGATAATCCTCAAATCTGGTAACCTGCTCTATTTCCGAGAGGGTGACCGGCAGTCCCAGGGTGGTGTCGGGTTTATCGTCCACAAGTCCCTTGTGAACAACGTGGTGAAGATCGAGAGTGTGTCGACCAGGGTGGCGTACCTTATACTCAGAATATCCTCAAGATATTCGCTGAAGGTCATACAGGTTTACGCCCCAACCTCAGCACACCCCGACGACGAGGTAGAGACCATGTATGAGGATATCTCTAAAGCCATGCATGGTTTCAAAACTCACTTCACCGTTGTCATGGGGGACTTCAACGCAAAACTAGGCAAACGAGACGAGGATGAGCTGCAAGTGGGGCAATTTGGAGTTGGACGTCGGAACCACCGGGGTCACCTACTGGCCAGTTTTATGGAGAAGGAAGGCCTCTATATGATGAACTCCTTCTTCAGAAAGCGTGAGCACAGGAAGTGGACATGGCAAAGCCCCGATGGTGGAACTAAAAACGAGATCGACTTCATCATGTCAACCAAGAAGCAAATGTTCAATGATGTCTCTGTGATCAATTCGCTGAAAACCGGGAGCGATCACCGTATGGTAAGAGGCACATTGAACATTCATATCAAGCTTGAAAGGTCTCGACTGATGAAGTCCACGCTCCGTCCAGCACAGATCCAGATCCAAAACCCCGAGAGCTTTCAGCTCGAACTCCAGAATCGTTTCGAGTGCCTAGGGAGCTCCGTGGACGAATACAGCGATGGGTTCGTGGAAGCTGTCCATACGGTCGGGTCTAAGTTTTTCAAGACCCGCCGTACACATAGAAATAAAAAGCTCTCTGATCCTACTCTCAAGCTAATGAAGGAAAGGCGTGAGATGATCCTGCAGTCTTCAGACGATGCGGTGAAATACCGGCAGCTAAATAGACGGATCTCAAAGTCCTTGAAAACCGACCTCCGCCGCTTTAATACCGAAAGCATTAAAGATGCTATCGAGCGGAATAAGGGCTCCAAGGTCTTTGCAAGAGATCTGTCTATTGGGCAGAGCCAGCTCACAAAACTGAAGACCGATGATGGCAGGATTGTATCCGCCAAACCGGAGCTTTTGAGGGAGATCGAGAGTTTCTATGGGCAGTTGTACACGTCAACCAGTAAACCCGTTGCGAATCTAGCAAACGACCCAAGAGCTAGATTGACCCGACACTATACCGAAGATATCCCGGACGTCAGCCTGTACGAGATTAGGATGGCTCTGAAACAGCTCAAAAACAACAAGGCGTCGGGTGACGACGGAATCACGGCTGAACTCCTGAAGGCGGGTGGAAAACCGGTCCTTAAGGCCCTTCAGAAGCTGTTTGATTCCGTCATACTCGAGGGCAAAACGCTACAGGCATGGTGCAGGGGTGTGGTGGTCCTCTTCTTCAAAAAGGGTGACAATGCCCGGCTGAAGAACTATAGGCCTATCTCACTTCTTAGCCATGTCTACAAGTTGTTTTCAAGAGTCATCACGAATCGTCTCGCGCGCAGGTTTGACGATTTCCAGCCTCCCGAACAAGCCGGATTCCGAAAAGGCTTTAGCACCGTAGACCACATACATACGCTGCGGCAGGTTATACAGAAGACCGAAGAGTATAACCTACCTCTCTGCTTAGCGTTTGTGGACTACGAGAAAGCCTTCGATTCGATCGAGACTTGGGCTGTACTGCAGTCTCTCCAACGGTGCCAGATCGACTACCGGTACATTGAGGTGTTGAAGTGTTTGTACAGAAACGCCACCATGTCAGTCCGTCTTCAGGATCAGACCTCGAAACCAATATTTCTCCAGCGTGGCGTGAGACAGGGAGATGTCATTTCTCCGAAACTGTTCACTGCTGCGCTGGAGGATGTATTCAAGGTTCTGGACTGGAGGGGCCTAGGCATCAATGTTAATGGCGAGTACATCACTCATCTTCGGTTTGCCGACGACATAGTGGTCATGGCTGAGACCATGGAGAGCCTCAATACAATGCTCGATGACCTCAGTAGAGCTTCCGGAAGAGTGGGTCTTAAAATGAACATGGACAAAACCAAGGTGATGTTGAATGCCCATGTTACACCCACTCCTATCAAGGTTGGAGACTCTACACTCGAAGTTGTGGAAGATTATGTCTACCTGGGACAAACGATCCAGTTGGGTAGGGCCAACTTCGAGAGAGAGATAAACCGTCGAATCCGACTCGGCTGGGCAGCGTTCGGGAAGTTGCGCGGTGTCTTCTCGTCCAACTTACCACAGTGTCTCAAGACAAAAGTCTATGACCAGTGTGTGTTGCCAGTGATGACATATGGCTCTGAGACGTGGTCGCTTACAATGGGCCTTATCAGAAAGCTTACAGTCACTCAAAGGGCAATGGAGAGGGCTATGCTCGGCATTTCCTTGCGTGATCGAATCAGAAATGTAGAGATCCGTAAGAGAACCAATGTTACCGACATAGCTCGAAGAATTGCCAAACTTAAGTGGCAGTGGGCAGGGCACATTGCTCGCAGAACGGATGGCCGATGGGGCAGAAAGGTTCTGGAGTGGCGACCGCGAACCGGAAGACGTTGCGTTGGAAGGCCTCCCACCAGGTGGACCGATGACCTCGTGAAGGTTGCGGGGATCCGCTGGTTGCGAGACGCACGGGACCGATCAATGTGGCGACGCTTGGGGGAGGCCTATGTCCAGCAGTGGACGTCTTTCGGCTGATATGATGAATAAGAAGTTAATATTTAATTTTACCAAGGAGTTTTCATCAATTATTAAAAAATTCGTGTGATGTTTTTATAAAAGCCTCGCCTACGGCTCGGATTTTAAACACACACTCATGTTGTAATACCCCTTATTATGCAACAGTTTCATAATAGTAGTTTATGCAATGGTCATATAATAGGGGTTATTAAAACACGAGCGTGGGTGGGATGAGGCTAAGCCGAATGTGATAATATTAACACGCGAGTGTTTTAATACCTAATTATATGCCGTTGCCTACACTATTTTATCTTCACTCATACAGTTGAAATAAAATAAAAGTGGAAAAGGAAAAAATATGCAGTATGGCGGGCAATTTAGATTCTCATTGCACCATGACTGTCAATGTCAATGAGCCAAGTGCCAATAAATTAAAAGTAAAAGTGTGCTATAAAAATTAAAAAGTTTTTTTATGATGCAGTTGTTTGAAAAGCCAAGGAAAATGTTGAACTGTAATGGTGGTCTTTTTAAATTTTACCTATCCACTAATATAAAGTACGTGTTTATGCAATATGTTTTGAATTCATAATTGGAACATTAAGTTGTGAGTGTAGATAAACTACTAATAAGCATTATTTTGTAAAAGAAGAAGTGTTACAATAAGTATATAATATTTGTAATATTTTAAAATTTCAGTATTTGTTTATATAAAGTATGTCCATAAAAACTCGTTTTGAAGTTTATAATTCGAATATTACGATATGAGAGTATATAAAATGAAAGTATTCCCGTTTGAGCACCTAATTTTAGAGCACCTATGCTTTGAGCACAAAAGTTAATCTCATATGAGCACCAATCAATATAATAGCTTGGTGCTCAAAGGCGAGCAATGAATAAAATTTGACTTTATTTCCCATTGAGCACCTACGGTGCGGTAGCTTCTAGTGTATAATACCTATATCATATCGATAAAATCAGCAGTTTTATTGCAGAATGTTATCATTTGATAAATACCAACATAATTATCATCATAACCATAAAAGTTTACTTAATCATTTATTGTTAACTAGCTTTTACCTTTGGCTTCGTCCACGTGGGTGTCGGGAAGACAAAAAATCTTAACAAATTATGCACCTAAACCTTCCCCATGAATCACAATGTCTTTTTATGAAAACCGAATGAATATCCGTTCAGTAGTTTTTGAGTTTACCGCGAACAGACGAGGCGAGGGACTTATAATATGTAGTGATATCACAATAAGTTTTCTCAACTTAAATTTGATCTATTCCCGAACCAATTATAGGCTGGATGAAACACTAACAATAGATTTCGGCGTTTTTTTTCTATTATTATGAAGAGTAGTTAAGTTCAGAGGGCCGTAAATAGGCGGTGCGTGCGCCACCTTTACCGTTCGTTGGAATATCTCGAATAGCCCGAAATATGACGAATGAAACCGAACTGTTCCGGCACTTTTTTATGTCTCTCGTGTTCTTTGCAAATCTACTATATAATAAAATCGTAGATACGTCAAAACCGTACATTAAATATTTTTGAAAAAAGTTTAAGCAGAGTAGGATATATGGCGTATATGAAGGTCACTGAACCAATTTTTTTTTAAATATTTATCTGTTTGTCTGCTGCAATGCAATGCATTCAATTGGCGCCAAAACAACTGGACAGATCCTGTAAAAAAATTACATAAATAATCCTAAGAGTTCAGAGCAACACTTATAAAAAATTATTACGCTGTTCTAAATGGACGATGAGCAATGTTGCATTATGTGTGTATTTTTTACACTTTCCCGCGGTATTTTTAAAGGAAGACACAAAATAGTTCAAACCCCAGCAACAGATGTTACTTTTGTGGTTGTTTCATCTTTCTCCTTTACGAAAACATTTCCAAAATAATAACAAAATAAATAGCCCCACCGTGGTATCTCTACATTGACGTCGTGGTGGTGCTTGCGCGCTACAATGATCTTTAGGTTTGTGCCGGTAGATTCTGCTTTGCTGTAACATGCTGAGACGCCAGACTAAGAGAGATACAATCCGCAGGGCAGCTTTGTGGTGAGCTGGTGGGTAGTGGCGACCCGACGGATCTAATCTCCAGGGAGAAGCCTTGTTCCTCATATCTGGCTTGCCTTCATTAGCCGGTTGGAGTGAAAACTGACGGGGACCAAAGCTACCACCTCTCTCTTGCCTTAATTGGCTGGCTTGAGTGGAGATTCGCAAGAGCAAACATGCTCGGAGGAAGGAAGTTAATCCAGTAACATGCTGGTAGGGATCTTGACCGTACTTCCAGGATTGCCCTGATACCCGTGGTGTACCTCTCCACTCCTCAAGCAACCTCCGTCACTTAAGTGCTAGCGACCCTTTATGGAGACCATTAATTGAGCGTTCAAGTCACCCCCTGCCATTTTATAGCCGTGTAGTTCAAGAGTGGTCAGGCAGGGGCCAGTAGTCCTCCTATAGTTTAAGGCAATCGATCCACTTAACCTACCAGATCCATAGCCCAATACATTTTTCTCTACATATTGCAATAGTCTTGCACCAACCGGGGATTGCCCCTGGGTGCACTTGCGTAGTGCATACAGGGATAATCGTCGGTTGGTGTCACATTTATTGATACATACTTAACAAGGCCTCTACGATTTGGCTTCGGCCCCTCGCACGCCTATCAAAGGACCGGGACCCCATGGTCCAGAGATAGTCAAAGTAAAAAAAAAATCGAAATAATACTGTCGACACTGTGGGATGTGGACACAGCGATCATTGTACCGATAGTCGTGTCAGCCAATGGCCTAACAGCCACGAGCCTCGACCAACACCTTAGGAGGATCTCGTTAGGCGGCTGGATCAAGGGATTCAGAAAGCAGTACTGGGCACGGCTTGTATTGTTCTGCGATACCTCTCTCTGGAGACCGCCGCCGGCAGCTTGGAACCTATACCAGTAGGCCTCTATTTTTTTAAATATATTTTTTTCTCTTTTGTATGTTTTATAAAAATATTTAAAAATGTATAAATAAGAAAATACTTAAATAAAGGCCAAAATAAATAGGTTTGCAATTTTTATTTTATTTAACGTCTAAAATCATTTTTCATCGTTTTTTTATGGTTATGATGATAATTATGTAGGTATTTATCAAATGATAACATTCTGCAATAAAACTGCTGATTTTTATCGACATGATATAGGCATTATACACTAGAAGCTACCGCACCGTAGGTGCTCAATGGGGAATAAAGTTAAATTATATTTATTGGTCGCCTTTGAACACCAAGCTATTATATAGATTGGTGCTCAAATGGGAATACCTTTGGTTCCCAAAGCATAGGTGCTCTAAAAATAGGTGCTCAAACGGGAATACTTCATAAAATGTCTTTCGATACAACTTGTAGTCGATTGGCTGCTATACCTGGCTGCTCAATATTTTAACCACCACAGCCAAGTGCGCGGGGAACTGCACACTGAATAATGCATTCAAGTTCCTACAAAGTGGAATTTAAGCTAACATTTAGGAATCGAGAATTATTGTTGTAATGTGCGACAAGAATCTTTGTGAAAAGTTCAACTGGAGGTATAATATGGTACAATTTATTTTTAAAATATAATTGTTTGTGAAAGTGTTGCAATTGTAATACGAGTGTAACTTTTTCGAATGTATTTTAAAATATATGTGTGCACAAGAAAAGGTACGTTCGTGAATGTTGTGACCTTTCGATAAATACTTAAGTGAGCCATTATACTTGAACTCTTTTACCAAACCTTTAAGATTTTTTATTTCGATCCCTTACAGGAGGTTTGGGATAATAAACGCTTTTGAGACGTTGGGTGAAGCAGCATTAAGGAACGGCATAGCGGCTGTCCAAAAGCTTAAACAGAAGGATGAATGGATAGATGGACCGCCTTTGCCGCACTTAGACGACCATTTGGTCCGTTGTACGTGCAGGTTTCCTCTCTGTGTGAGAGAATGGGCCGTAATCCACCACGCGGACCCAGTGCGTGTTGGTGGATATCCTTGTCTTCGTTTGGTTCTATGAAATGCCGGTTTTCTCATGATGTTTTCCTTCACCGTTTGAGAGCAGCGTTGATGAAATAATTTACACTAAGTAAAGCCTTTGTCCTGCAGTGGGACAATACAGGCTGAAAATAAATAAATAAATAAAGCGCCTTCGAAGGTCGTGAAGATCCGTTGGTTGTGGGACGCACAGGACCGGTCAATGTGGCGACGCTTGAGGGAGGCCTGGGCAATTGACGTCTTTTCGGCTGATATGATGATGATGATGATGAAAGAGCCTTCCTGGGTTGGAACCCACGAATACAACTTGTAAGTAGCGGCCGTTACCACTGGGCCATCACTGATCTCTAGCTTAAACAGATGTATTATATTTTATTTAAAAAAAGAGTTATGAATATACATTAATTTGGATGAAGAGGGAGGGAGAGGGAGAAGGCGAACGTTTGTGAGTGTGCATATTTGAAGAAAGATGACAAAAGCAAGAAAAAGTATTTGATTTCCAAAAAAACGACGTACAAACATTACATTACAAGAACAAGAATAGTGGTAGTAGATTTTACAAACTAAACCCTTAACGATAGTGTCAGTAGTTCTTAAATTATGTTCGAAAAGTAAAAAAAAGGCAAAATATAAATGTGAGTATAAATAAAAGCAGATTCATGTCGAGTTTGTGGCAAGGAGGCTTACACTCAGCATAATGCTGTGCCGTGGGGGACCCACAACACAGCGCTGATTTTTAGTAGTCGCCTAGGACGTGACGTACGGAAACCAAGGTCAGTAGCGCATGTAAAGATAGATATAAAACAAATACAGTCATATAAGTTTTTAAACTGTCATGTTCACTCACACTAACATTAACATTCGAAACGGGATATAAAAACAGTAAACAGTAAATATCCCGTTTCAAATGTTAATGTTAAATACAGTCATTATCATCATCTTTCTGCCCATGTCCCACGTTACTTGGGGTCAGCGCAACACCTTTTCTTCTTCCATACCGCCCTGTCCCCGTCACGCCATCACTGACTCCCTTTTCTTTCATATCACTCCTCACACAGACCATCCATCTTTTTTTTAGCCATCCCCTCCGTCTCCATCCATCCACATTTATATACATGTCAGAAATAGGAGAGCTATCTTCAATATACCCTCGGTATTGTGGGCGTAATGCATGCGCAAAGCAGGTAACTTATGTCGTTTTAGAGATAGTCCTTGGTCCAATTAACAAAGCAGCGAATTCGGTCACCAATCCTTTCGCTTTCTCTAAAAAAAGACACACTTTTTCAAGTTAATACACGCCATCAGGCTATTTCTTAACTTTTTACATCACAACTCCAAGACGCTACGCGTTGCTTCCTAAGCGAACAACCATGGCGGGAGACTCCACTCACAGGCGGCCATTATCAACCACCTTCGCCTTCATTGGACACTGAACTCATCCGGCAAAGTACAGCTTAAAACATCCTATCGAAATCAAGTATTTTGACATAAGAAAAATAAAGTGTTGTCAGTTGAATAAAATCGAACTGACATTTGAATCAGAAGCTGAAATTTGCCAATTAAACAAAACTGAATAATTAAGTTTTAAAGGTTATTCGTCCGCAGCCTTATCGTCAAGATCTACTCCTCTGACATACATTACTCTCTTAGCGACATGCGTTTCAACAAATACAGTACTAACATATTTATACCATACCAATATTATAAAGCGGTTTTTTTTTTGTTTGTTTGTGTGTTCGTTTGTTTGTACCGAATAGGCTCCGAAACAACTGTTTTTTTTTTAAATCATTCACCTATGGAAAGCTACATTATTCCCGAGTAACATAGGCTACAAATAATTTTCAAAAAAATTAGAGATCCCTATGAAAATTGCAAAAATGAAAACCAAAGTAGCAAAATTTTGCTTATAAAAATTGGCGTGCACTGAGAAATCTGTTGATGATAAATAAAAATTATGTAGTACATGTTTAAATAACTCATAATTAACTACAAATAAGTTTGCAAGATAATATATCTCACTATCATAGTTAAGTCACACTATCAGCTTTTGTGTTTTAAAATTTAATTAGATCGCTGGTAGAAACAAAAGTTGGTTACATTCGTATTGTAGTATTAATACTTACTCAAATAAATAGTTTTACAAATTGGTATGTAGGATAGGGTAGGGTAGGTAGGTTGTTCGGTGGGGCAGGTGAGTAGGTTGGTGGTTTGGTAGGTAGGGTAGGTAGATAGCCAGATGACGGGAGCGAAGCCGCGGGGGTCAGCTAGTTTACAATAAACAATTTTTTTTTTGTCAATTAAACGAATTGCATGATTATTACTCTTTCACGCAAAAACTACTAAACGGACCTGGATAAAATTTGGCACAGGGATAAATTATAGTCTGGAATAGCACATATAATACTTTTTATCCGGGGAATATGATCCCGTGGGATAATTTTTGACAATCACGCGGGCGAAGCCGCTGGCAGAAGCCCGTATTTTTATAATTTCAACTGTTCTTTATTAAAAGAAGTAATGAACCATATTCATTCATATTATTGGATACAATTAACAGGGCTTACCTATATTTAAAATTATCTTAGCTGCAGTAGCATGGTAACCCTATCACGGACTGTTACTGACTGCGACTATGACTTATATGGGTTATCAATTTGCCACAACTTTGATTCGTCGTAAATTCGTCAACCTTTTTTTGTAAAGACTTGAGTTAATTCTGAAATGTATCATTATGAAGAAATATGTAAAGGTACAAGCAACCCATCCTTGTTTCGAAATATCGAAACCACGAGATTCTAGATATATTTAATTTCATCATCATCATCATCATCTCAGCCAGAATAAGTTAATTGCTGGACATAGGTCTCCCCCAAGCGTTGCCACCCTGATCGGTCCTATGCGTCTCGTATCCACTGGAATCTCGCAGCCTTGACCAAGTCATCGCTCCTCCGAGAGGGCTCCAACAACCATCCGTTCTGCGAGCAATGTGCCCTGCCCACTGTCACTTAAGTTTGGCGTTTCTTCGGGCTATATCGTTAACCTTGGTTCCCTTGCGGGGATGTTTTCATTTCTGATTTGATCATGCAAAAAAAATCCGAGCATTGCTCTCATTGCCCTTTGGGTGGCTTTAAACCTTCTGTAGAGGCCCATTGTGAGCCACCACGTTTCGGTCCCATAAGTCAACACAGGCAACATACACTGGTCATAGACTTTCGTCTTTTCGCGATTCCGCTTCCTAGCGGCTGTTCATTAACCGGTTACGCGGACGACGGTCTTCTGCTCATTCAATCAAGTACTCGAGCTGGACTCGAGAACTTGGCTGAAACTTGCCTACGATTAATATCTCAGTGGGGCGATCGAAACCGCCTGACCTTTGCTCCGCACAAAACTTATCAACTCATTTTGAAGGGTAATTTTAAATCGTGTCCTACTATTAAATTTAATGACGTTCCCGTAAAAAGGAAGCAGTCCGTGTGCTATCTTGGTCTAGTGTTAGAGAGGAATTTTGCATTTATAGATCATATTAAAATAGTCGGTGAAAAAGCAAAAAAAAATTTCTATGCCTTAACGAGAATATCTAAATCTACGTGGGGTCTGTCTTTTTTTACTTTAAAAACTATTTATGGGGCTACTTACTTGGGTTGTATGTGCTATGGGGCGCCTGTTTGGGCTGATAGGGCCACCATAGGGGCGGTACGACGTAAATTACTTCAAAGTCAGCGTTTGGCTTTGATATTCTTATGCAAAGCATACAGGACGGTTAGTACTGAGGCCTTACCCATACTTGCTGGTGTACTTCCGGTCGACCTTGAAGTGCAGCGACGTGCTGCAATGTACTATTCTACACGAGAGACCGCGGACGCGAACTTTTTAACGCGGAGTGACCGTGAGAAAATCTCTAGATTATTTAAACCACCTATTGACGTCTGGGAGGAACTTTTATCCGAATGGCAATGTAGGTGGGATAATTCTATCAAGGGCCGACACCTCCACCAATTCTTTCCATCCGTTCGCGTGCGGCTGGCCAGCACGTGGCTGGAAGTGGATCACTGTGTTGCCCAATTTCTCACGGGACATGGTAACTTTAAAAGTAAATTATTTTCTTTCAAGCTCGTTGCCTCGCCTTTATGTCAGTGTTCTACATCTGACTGCGAATATGTACAATCTGCACATCACATCTTATGGGAGTGTATTCTTTGGCAGAATGAACGTAATATTATGTTGAATAATGTACAGGCTGCATCAGGAGTTGTTTACTATACGGACCTTGTGGAAACTAGAACAAATTTCCGTGCGTTCAAGCGTTTTTGCCATACCTATTATTGGAACCAAATATAACAGCTCACAATGTTAGGACCCATTAATATGTATTAATGGTACTTTTTTTTTTTATCCGTGGTGCTAGGCAACTGGGCTTATCCCAGTTGTATATGACCCTTTGTGCCTATTGGCCTTGTTTGTTCTGTCTCCTGCTTGATATGGAGGGAAGTGGAAATTTTCATTTTTCCTACTCCTCCGTTATTCTTTTCTGATTAATTTCGTTGCGGGATCCAAGACAGGTAAATTCATTCTCCGGGACTTCGTCGAGCTTCATTGCCTCGGCGCTTTTCTGGTGGTCGCCACTGTTGATTCTGGCTTTCAGGAGTTGCAGTGGTTTGGGAATAGTGCGGTGGGATTGTCCCAAAAAAAAAAAAAAAAAAGACTTTCGTCTTGCGACACTGTAGTAAGTTGGACGATAAGATGCAGCGCAACTTTCCGAACGCTGCCTAGCCCAATCGGATATTTAGTTAAATATAAATGAATTGAACTTTCTAGAACATTGTAACGTTGAATAGTAACGATCAACGTTCCTAGCTAAATCACCATAGCAAACTGCGGTAAAAACACGCACATATCAACAAAAATAATAACAAGAATCTTACAACCTAATAATTTAAAATAAGTAACAAACACTTTGTAGGCGATAATATTAATAGGATAAATTATGCCTAATATGTAACTATATATAAACATTAATAACGTAAAGATATTGAAAAAAATCGACTAGTCACTGCACTACGTTTCAACTCGATAACTTTCCATGTGACGGTAGTCACACATTTAAAAAAATAAATAAAAAAGAATTATTAAGACCCAACACCACTCGGGCTTTTGTCAACGCACCTGACGGCATTGACGATCGGACATCTCAGCTGATTACACGTACACTCGCTCCATAGTATCATTCCTATATACTCAGCGTGTCATTAAACGTGTACTTTTAAAAAAAATGGTTTGAATTATAACCACTACGAGTGTGTTCATTAGAAATAAATCTAGCTTCAGTGTTAACCCCGTATTGGGTAAGTGTTGACAATTACTTTTTGCTTAATCATGCTGATTACGGCCATTACATGATAAAATCTCATCACCCCTTCTATAATTTCTGTTGGTGTTTTATTTAGGTACCTATTATTTTTAACCCCCGCCGGAAAAAGAAGGGGTGTTATAAGTTTCACGTGTGTTGCTGTGTATCTGTGTATCTGTGTATCTGTGTGTCTGTCTGTGGCATCACAGCGCCTAAACGGATGAACCGATTTCGATTTAGTTTTTTTTGTTTGAAAGGTAATTTTGTCGAGAGTGTTCTTAGCTATGTTTGAATAAAATCGGTTCAGCCGTTCAAAAGTTATGGGCATTTTACTGTTTGAATCGGGGTCTTTTCGCAAGATAAATGCGTCGGGGGTTTTTTAAATTGTGAAATTTTACTTGTGTTATTTCTTTAGCGCTTACCTGCTTTAAATGTTTATTTTCATTACACTTTTAAAAAAAAACCTCTAGAGCTCCGGTTCTGATTGTGACAAGCACACATTCGCCGTGGTACATCCTTCTGCCCTACGCTTGCGCTGTTGCGGTCACAATCAGACAAGGATAAACCGGGAGACAAGTATTTTATACGACGATTGGAAAATTCCAGGGTCCAAAGTCCCGGTTCAACCACCTGGGACCTTCATCGGAAGAACCTGCCGACAACCCTTGACCTTCATCAACTCTGCAGGCCGTCCTCTTGCTGGCGGCTGGCGCCTAGTCCTCGGCCTTCCACGTCACCGTGACCGCTTCTGCTGCCAGGCCAGGATAGTACTTAGCGCCTACCTCCATTTTAAAAGAAGGAAAATATATGGGAAACGGCTTTTTGTACCTGCGACCTATTTTATTAAATTGTACCAGGCCCCTCAGAAAGTATTGCGAAAAAAAGTTTTTATATATAGGAGACTGGCCAGTTATAATGTTTTTCGAAAATATGATTATTTATAAGTAAAAATAAGTAAGTTCCAATTTCAAAATTTCCCTCCACATTTTTTGCGAGTTAATTCAAAGTATTGTGTCTCACTGAAATATGGATCTGCGCCGGGAACATTTTAGAGCTATGATTTTATACGATTTCAAGTGTCGCCTGAAACCGGATGAATCGTACGATAGACTTCAAATGGCATTCATGGATGAAGGCCCTTCCAAGGCAACCGTGTATCGTTGGTATAACGAATTCAAGCGCGGTCGACCAACTTTGGGGGATGACGAAAGAAGCGGTCGCCCTTTGACGGCTGTTACCGAAGAAAACGTGCTAGCAGTGAAAAATTTAATCCAAGACAATAGGCGAATTACATATCAGGAGATTCAACACATATTGAAGATTGGATCGGGAAGCGTTCACGAGATTCTACACAGCCATCTTCGCGTGAGGAGGATAGTATCACGCTGGGTGCCGCACAACCTCACCGATGCTCAGAAGCAGGCCCGGGTGGTATGGTGCCGTGATATGCTTAACAAATTTGAAGCAGGCTCGTCTCGGCGTGTTTACGACATCGTTACAGGTGATGAGTCCTGGATTTATCAATACGACCCAGAAACCAAGCGCCAGTCGACTGTTTGGGTGTTTCAAAATGAGCCAACGCCTACCAAAGTGAAGCGATCTAGAAGCGGGGGTAAGATTTTGATCGCTAGCTTTTTTAATTTGACTGGCCACTTGGTATCAATTCCCTTACGGGATCAAAGAAGCATTAATGCCGAATGGTATACTACCAAATGTTTGCCAGAAGTTTTCTCTGTTATAAGCAACAAGCGACCAAACACAGGGCTCCGCGGGCTACTGCTCCACCACGACAATGCACCTGCGCACACCGCACTCAAAACGAGGGACTTCCTGGACAGCACGCCAGTCAAACTCCTGGGTCACCCTCCTTACAGCCCTGATCTAGCACCGTGTGACTTCTTTTTATTCCCAAAAATAAAAAATCAGCTCAAAGGGATACAATTTTCGTCGCCGGAAGATGCGCTGGCTGCGTTCGAGCAGGCTGTAAACGAGGTGTCTGCGGCGGACTGGAAAAAGTGTTTTGAAAACTGGTTTAGGCGCATGAATCTTTGTATAGAGGCTTTTTTTTTTTTGGGACAATCCCACCGCACTATTCCCAAACCACTGCAACTCCTGAAAGCCAGAATCAACAGTGGCGACCACCAGAAAAGCGCCGAGGCAATGAAGCTCGACGAAGTCCCGGAGAATGAATTTACCTGTCTTGGATCCCGCAACGAAATTAATCAGAAAAGAATAACGGAGGAGTAGGAAAAAATGTAAATTTCCACTTCCCTCCATATCAAGCAGGAGACAGAACAAACAAGGCCAATAGGCACAAAGGGTCATATACAACTGGGATAAGCCCAGTTGCCTAGCACCACGGATAAAAAAATTAGCATTAATACATATTAATGGGTCCTAACATTGTGAGCTGTTATATTTGGTTCCAATAATAGGTATGGCAAAAACGCTTGAACGCACGGAAATTTGTTCTAGTTTCCACAAGGTCCGTATAGTAAACAACTCCTGATGCAGCCTGTACATTATTCAACATAATATTACGTTCATTCTGCCAAAGAATACACTCCCATAAGATATGATGTGCAGATTGTACATATTCGCAGTCAGATGTAGAACACTGACATAAAGGCGAGGCAACGAGCTTGAAAGAAAATAATTTACTTTTAAAGTTACCATGTCCCGTGAGAAATTGGGCAACACAGTGATCCACTTCCAGCCACGTGTTGGCCAGCCGCACGCGAACGGATGGAAAGAATTGGTGGAGGTGTCGGCCCTTGATAGAATTATCCCACCTACATTGCCATTCGGATAAAAGTTCCTCCCAGACGTCAATAGGTGGTTTAAATAATCTAGAGATTTTCTCACGGTCACTCCGCGTTAAAAAGTTCGCGTCCGCGGTCTCTCGTGTGGAATAGTACATTGCAGCACGTCGCTGCACTTCAAGGTCGACCGGAAGTACACCAGCAAGTATCGGTAAGGCCTCAGTACTAACCGTCCTGTATGCTTTGCATAAGAATATCAAAGCCAAACGCTGACTTTGAAGTAATTTACGTCGTACCGCCCCTATGGTGGCCCTATCAGCCCAAACAGGCGCCCCATAGCAAATACAACCCAAGTAAGTAGCCCCATAAATAGTTTTTAAAGTTAAAAAAGACAGACCCCACGTAGATCTAGATATTCTCGTTAAGGCATAGAAATTTTTTTTTGCTTTTTCACCGACTATTTTAATATGATCTATAAATGCAAAATTCCTCTCTAACACTAGACCAAGATAGCACACGGACTGCTTCCTTTTTACGGGAACGTCATTAAATTTAATAGTAGGACACGATTTAAGATTACCCTTCAAAATGAGTTGATAAGTTTTGTGTGGAGCAAAGGTCAGGCGGTTTCGATCACCCCACTGAGATATTAATCGTAGGCAAGTGTCAGCCAAGTTCTCGAGTCCAGCTCGAGTACTTGATTGAATGAGCAGAAGACCGTCGTCCGCGTAACCGGTTAATGAACAGCCGCTAGGAAGCGGAATCGTGAGGAAATCATCAAAGCCTAAATTCCATAAAGGTGGACCAATAACCGAACCCTGAGGACATCCCATGGTGAGAGACTTCGACACGGAATGATGACCGAGTTTGAGTTTCGCGGAACCATTTAAAAAGTAAGAGTAAACTAGATTATATATATTTCTGTAACAGCCCCGAGTTTTCATTTTAAGTAATAGCATTGGCCACCATGCGTTATCAAAAGCCCCAGAAATATCTAGAAAAATCCCAATTACGTACTTATGTTCAGATGTATTAACTATTTTCCTAACAGTAAGGGCCGCGTCTACGGTAGATTTTCCAGTAGTGAAACCGAATTGATTGTTATGAAATTTTGGTCCGTCCGGTAGCAAACGTGGAACGATAAGGCGCTCCAGGAGTTTTCCCAAAGATGGAAGTAATGTTATGGGCCGGTACGACTTAGGGTCGTCCGGGGGTTTGTCGCCACTTTTCGGAATAATTCGTATAAATCCGCGTCGCCATATACGAGGAAATACGCCCTCCGCAATACAACGGTTGTAAACGGTTAAAATCGCATCACCGGCTGTTTTACACGCTTCTATAATCATCCGATTAGATATTTTATCTTCACCCGATGACTTGTTGAGTGGTAACCTCTTGACAACGTTAATAAATTCGTCAGTGGATGGATGGTCTGACGCTGGTGATTCAGGTGGTACAGCTGCCCACGCTCTGATTTGTTGATGGTAGTCGTTGTCACTAGCAAGCAAGTCATCAGGTATAAGAGTATTCAGCAAAACTTCAGTTGTTTCCTCAATACTGGTGGTGTGTTTATTATTTACTTTAATGTTCTGAACATACGCGAGGTCGACTGATCGATTGGCTTTAAACTCATGATATAAAGGAGACCACGGACCCTCTTTATCTAATTTTTCTACTATTTTACGCAATAAATTACCCTTAGATTTTTCCACCGATGCTCTGTAGCGGGACCTGGCAACTCTAAACGTATTTAACGCAATGGAAAGAGGGTCACCGGTGACCTTACGTTTTTTAAGCTTGTTAAGATGTTTACGCGCTCGGCGATAACTTTTACGCTGTTCAGTTAGGTAGTCACACCACCAATCACATCTACGTATATTGGTCACAGATCCACGACCAATGGCAATGTCAGCACAGTAAGTGAAAGTGTCTGACATAATTTCAGCACTTTCTTCAGCTGACAGCCCATCACGAGTGAAGTCTTTGGCGTGACACGCAAGAAGCGAGCTAAAGAATTCCCAATTAGCACCCTTACATTTATACCTGAAGTTACCAATGACATGTGACGTACCCTGAGTAAAAACCGGAACAAATTCGTACACGATCAAGCGATGATCACTACAAGACGCGTCCGGTAGGACACGCCACCTATCCAAGCGTACGTCTGCACTAGAAAGTGTGACGTCAATACAAGATTCGCCCATTTGGCTGCAAAAAGTTGGTGGTGCGTCAGGGGTATTATGAATAGACAGATTCATTTCAGCAATGAAATCTTCAACAGCGCAGCGTCGTTCATAATCCGTAGACCGAACTTTGCCATACCAAAGAGTCGAGGACGCGTTAACATCAGCGCCAACAATAACTTTGCAGCCCGCGAGCGACTGCAAGACATGACGGAGGTTATTTATATGAGGAGCAACAGGGTCTGAATATTGAAAGTAACAGCTCACAACGTAAACTTTAAAAGAAGACGATGAGACCTCCGCAACGGCACAATGGGGTGTCATAAGGTTACGCAAAGACGTTACTGTAAAGTTAGAAGAACGCGTCACGTAAATACCGGCTCGTGCTTTGCCATCCAACTGTACTACTTTGTGACGTAACCGCGCGTTTTGGTATTGTTCTTGAACAAGCACTATATCTAAGTTATAATCGATTGTTAGTTTGTCTAGTTCAGAAGTCGCCACCCTATCGTTGTGGAGATTTAATTGGCCTATGGTTAATCTATCCATTATTTTAGTAGTTGGTGTTGAGGATAAGTTGTTCGAGCCTAAGTTTATAGGTAGTACACTCGGGAGAACCACAACGATGGTTATAAGGTCTCTTAGAACGTTTACACGCTACGCACGACGGTGTATAATTTAAATTGTCCTTGTGCGGGCAGTCTTTGGTTTCATGTGCCTCAGAACAATTAGCGCAGGTAGGTGATTTATTAGTGCAGTGTTTCTTAACATGACCGAACTGTTGACAATGGACACAACGAACCACGTCGACATCATCAATGAAACGGCAAGTCGCCCAATCAATAAATAATTTGTCTTTAGTTGAAACCAAATGTTTCCGGACCGAGGACTCCAATTCAATGCCTATCCATTTCCGGCCGTTGTCTAGCGAACGCCGACGTATAATTTTGGTAGATTTAATAAAGTCGTCTTCATTTAGTGGCATCTCGTCTTTAATGTTTTGACAGAATAATGCATGCAAAAAGGCAGTATCTTCCATTGAGGATGGGACGTCCTTAACTAAAATGCGAGGCCTACGGCCTTTTGGCTTCTCAAGCCGCAAGCCAGCGGACCTAATGGCATCGACCGATTGCAATTTTTTGATCTGAAAATCGTTAGCGACACGTAACACGACGCCAGACTTTGCAGCTTTTTTAACTCCTACAATTTGAAAGCCATCACTGGGTTTTATCGCTTTCATAAGCGCTTCTTTAGTCGCCGAAGAAGTGGCGTAATCATTTGATCGCTCATCCGTGGGGTAAGCCACGAGACACGGAAGTTTGGCGCGAGAGTCGACCACGGGTGCAATTTTGGGCAAACGAAGTTTTAATTTATCAGCATATGTAATATTACTGACATCAGACTTGGCAATGTTGACACCGGTATTAAGTTTAATTTTGTCTAATTCGCGTTCCGTATTGGCTAATTTAGTTTCGTTGGCGGATGATTTTATGGCTAGCAAGGAAACAATAGCCGTTACGCGTTGAGTCATGTCCATAATAGCGGATTTATTCGCAACATTAATGCGGGACCCTTGGTCATTAACAAGGTCGTTAATTTTAGACAGGTATGCGGACGCCTGAGAAACCAAATCACAATAATCGTCATTGCTTGCATTACTGACATTTAATATCGGCGAAGACCTTTCAGTTGACTCCGATGTTGGCAGTCGTTTTAATCTATCTTCGGGTGAAATGCAAGAAGGAGACATTTCACTAAATAGACGCCTGGCATTAGCGGAGGTCGACGGCGACCTTTGTTTATTATTACGTCGAAATAATGTTTCTCCACCACGATCAGGCGGGTCATCATTAATAGACAACATAGTTACTTAAAAACAAAGTTACAAATCAAACGAATAAACGTATTAGAACGTAAAAAGCGAAAGATTAACAGACGATAAATTATTTCGATGTACCCTCAAGTCTAGAAAAATAAATGTACTTACCGATAGCCGACGGAATTAACTAATAACAATAAAAAACGGACGTAAACACGTTCAAAAACTTACGATACCAGCACTTAGCACAACAATACACAACTTCAAGCAAATCACAAGCCGGAAATAAATTACGGAACACAATAATCTCAACAATAAACAGGAGCAAAGCAGATCACCGCCAACCGGAGCGCGCGCGCGGAGGGGAAGTGAAGTTGTATAGAGGCTGGTGGAAAGTACTTTGAAAAGATTTAATAAAAATATATGTACGTATAGAACAATTTTTTTTAGTTTCGCAAAACTTTCTGAGTGTCCCACGTATGTTGATAGTGCTGCGTATTATTTATCTCTCTTGTAGATAGCTAACCCGCAACGCTACACTGGCGCCCATATCGTGGTTTATTTTTTAAAGTTTCCATATTTTATTTTCTTTTTGCTTCTATGGAGGTAGTATTGCTTAATGGTGTTGTGTGTGTTGTCTTTTCTTTATGTTGTAAAACGTTTTATTTTATTTTGGTTGATCGTAACTAAGGTGTACGTAATTGTTTTAAACCGAAAATTCTTATGTAGCAGAGACCATAGTAAAATCAGACAATTAAAAAGTGCCTACAATATATATATATATTTTTCCATCTGTTAATTTATGTTTTAATGTTATTCACGTTCATTACTGTGATACTGTTTTTTTTTTTAAATTGGTACAGTCGGCAACAAAATTTTGTGAACATATTTTTTTTTTTATTCCTTCTTTTCGGAAGTTTTGAAAAACGTACGTACACATTAGTTGCATATTTTTTTATTGTAGATTTTGTATTTTTTTTTTCTTTCGGCTGTTTTTTTTTTTATCTATGCTTTTCTTTATTCAGTTGAAAAAACAACCAAGACGTTAATTAATTTAAATAACAAATTGTAACAGACGGAGTGCTTTGTTCTAGAAGTTTTTTCGATCTTATTGTTTTTTCACTTACCTACTAAGATTGTTCGACACTTACCCAACAACAATTTTTTTTTTATTTTTTTTTATTCATTCTTTCATAATTATTTAATCATGGCATTTAATCGTTCTCAAAATTATGATTAAGATAGCATCAAAATCAATTGTGTAGTTTAGAAGAAATAAGCGTTCACACTTACACGGAAAACGACTTAATTTTATACGAATTATACATGTATACTTGAGGAATTGTGAGCATAACTTCTTTTCAATGAGGCCAAATATTCCTTTTTTACATTTTCTTGTTACAAAAAAGCCCTGCACATTCGTGTTATGAGGAAATAATTTCTTCTTTAACTCCGCAATGTCGTAACAAAATATCCTGAAAGACGTAGCGTGTCTTAGGAATATGAAATTATTCAACAAATAAAATATATTTGCATTTCAACGTACGGCTGACCCAATTCTTTCTGAGGTATTCGCGTTTAATTTCCTTTCTTTTGTTAAAATAAAAATATAAAAATAAAGCACTCAGTATTTTTACTGGTTTGGGGGTAGGTGGAACAGGGTGTAAAGTCCCACAAACCTCCATAGAAAAGGGAGGACCCTCCGACCAGACGGGTGTTGTGTCTGGTCCGGGCAACTGCCCAACGGTTGATGTCGGACTGTTGTATGTGTTCTAATCGCGCCGAAAACTTTGCTTGCGCGATGCAGGATTTGTGTGACGTCATGTCATTAGTTCGTAAGTGGCGGCGTTGGTGCAGCTACATCACTCCCCTCCGGTGACTGTAGGTCGATAGCAGGTTAGATTAAGTCGTCCGTACATCTTGTGATGTGTTCCTGGCCAGTGGAAGGTTGGTTCCAGTGAGTCGAAACCGGAAGTCGCAGAGTTCGCGGTGAGTCGGAACTGTATGCGGTTGTGCCCCAGTGAGTCGGGGTGATGATATACCAATGAGTTGGGATAGAGTTGCTGGCTCCAGTGGGTCGGAGTGGTGTTGATGTCCCAGTGAGTCGGGAGAGTGCTGCTGGCTCCAGTGGGTCGGAGCGAGCCTTCGTCCGTGTATGTCTACCGTCAGTTGGTTTTTATGTAAAAAATCGGCGCCCAATATCGGTCTAGTCACTTCTGCGACGACGAAATTGCACATATACGGTCGACGTTATCTGAAATTCAACGTTATGGTGCGTTCGCCATAGGAGGGTATTCGTGAACCGTTGGCGGCGTAAAGATATTCGCTCGACATCATTTTTCTTTGCGTACCATCTTGAGAGGTAATACTGAGACGTTTGCGCCGGTGTCGATGAGGAAATGCAGACCAGTTCCCAACTCCCTTATGAAAAGACGGTGCTGGGTTATATTGTTGACTTCGGCTCCCGTCGTAGCCAAAGTCGGGACTAGTTTTCCTGGCTCGTACTCAACTTGCTCGTAAAGTTACAGGGCCTTTGACAGCGAAACGCTTCTTTTCCGAACTTGCGATGGAAATAACATATCGATGTGTCACGATTCGTGGACTTGGAACGAGATCTTGAACGGTATCTGCCTCGCTGCGGTCTACGGTGGTAGTTACGCGATCTGCCCATTTTCAACGCAGCGACCTCCCTCGTAAGCGCCTCGATCATATTAAAAATTCGATCGTTAGACAACGGCGTCAGCGATTGTGACGCGATGCTAGCATGACTGCAGGAACACACGGAATTTACCTCTTTTACCTCTTTTACCTCTTTAGTATGCTCACTCATCTTATCCGCCATAGCCTCTAGCGAGTCTAATTTTGATGCTTCGCTGACCGCCAATACAGCTCTCGTCGATGAGGGTAGGTGGCTCATCCACAACATTCTGAGGGTTTCATCGAGCATCTTGTCACGGGCCAAATCACGCATACGCCGCAGCAGCTGAGAAGGACGCTGGTCGCCTAGTTCAACCTCGTTGAGCAATTTCTGTAGCTGCTTATTCTCCGACTCCTCGTAGACGGATAACAATCGGGTCTTTAGCGCTTCAAATCTACCCGTCCTGGATGATGATAATATGATGTCGCTGATTTGTTCAACATCTAACTTGTCGAGTTGTGCCACAGCAAGTTCAAACTTTGCTTCTTTGCCGAGTTTTTGGTTCGCTACCATGGTTTCGAATTGCGCGAACCATAATCTGGGTTTGTCTCGCCAGAATGGAGGTATCCGAGACTTGACGGAGATAATCTCGACATCTTCTTCAGACAGCTTCCTTCGCGGCACTTGACTTGCGTTCTCCATGACTTTGTTAAATCACGTCGGGGTCACCAGTTTGGGGGTACGTGGAACAGGGTGTAAAGGCCCGCAAACCTCCATAGAAAAGGGAGGATCCTCCGACCAGACGGGCGTTGTGTCTGGTCCAGGCAACTGCCCAACGGTTGATGTCGGACTGTTGTATGTGTTCTAATCGCGCCGAAAACTTTGCTTGCGCGATGCAGGATTTGTGTGACGTCATGTCATTAGTTCGTAAGTGGCGGCGTTGGTGCCGCTACACTGGTTTTGG
>CATKRY010000212.1:0-118013 GCA_949775005.1 Orthosia gothica
AAAATAATAATAATAAAAAGGTATATTGTCGGATTCGGATCGGATATAGTGCGGCACCACCCTATAGTTCCGCACTACATCCGATCCGAATTCGAGAAATGCTAGTTCGAAGAAGTTGTAGTACAACTTAAGGAAGGGTTACGCACTAGATCCGAACCTTGTCCGGTCGAATTCAGATTATTTCTAATTCGGATAGAACTCGGGACTTGTATTCGGATACGGATCGGATGCAGTGCGTAAACATTTTTAAGCTACAATGGTCAAGTGGCTAAAGCGCCTGCCTGGATTCGAACCCACAACCTACAAGTTGTAAGTCGCGGCCGCTACCACTGGGCTACCACTGAAATGTCAAAAGAAATGTCACGTGACCATTTTGGCATTTTGACCATCGCCATCACTAACGTCGAATGACACTTTTCTAGAGCCTGTCCTGAGGCTCTAGAAAAGTGTCATTCGACGTTAGTGATGGCGATGGTCAAAATGCCAAAATGGTCACGTGACATTTCTTTTGACATTTCAGTGGTAGCCCAGTGGTAGCGGCCGCGACTTACAACTTGTAGGTTGTGGGTTCGAATCCAGGCAGGCGCTTTACTTTGTGTAAATTATTACATCACCACTGCTCCCAAAACGGTGAAGGAAAACATCGTGAGGAAACCGGCAAGTCCTTGAACAACAAAATCTAAGACATGTGACATCATCATCATCATCATATCAGCTGAAAGACGTCCACTGCTGAACATAGCCCCCCCCCCAAGTGTCGCCACATTAACCGGTCCCGTGCGTCCCGCATCCAGCGAATCGCCGCAACCTTCACCAGGTCATCGGACCACCTGGTGGGAGGCCTTCCAACGCATCGTCTTCCGGTTCGCAGTCGCCACTCCAGAACTTTTCTGCCCCATCGGCCATCCGTTCTGCGAGCAATGTGCCCTGCCCACTACTACTTAAGTTTGGCAATTCTTCGGGCTATGTCGGTAACCCTGGTTCTCTTGCGGATCTCTAAATTTCTGATTCGATCACGCAAGGATACTCCAAACATAGCTCTCTCCATTGCCCTTTGGGTGACTGTGGGCTTTCTGATGAGGCCCATTGTGAGCGACCACGTCTTAGACCCATAGGTCATCACTGGCAACACATAATGGTTATAGACCTTCGTCTTGAGAATCTATGGTAAGTTGGACGAGAAGACACCGCGCACCTTCCTGAACGCTGCCCAACCGAGTCGGATTCGACGGTTAACCTCTTTCTCGAAGTTGGCCCTACCCAACTGGATCGTTTGTCCCAGGTAGACATAATCTTCCACAACTTCGAGTGTAGAGTCTCCAACCTTGATAGGAGTAGGTTGGAGACTCTACACTCTACACAGGTGTTACAAGGGCATTCAACATTACCTTGGTTTTGCCCATGTTCATTTTAAGAGCCACTCTTTCGGAAGCTCTACTGAGGTCATCGAGCATTATACTGAGGTCCGCCATGGTCTCAGCCAAGACCACTATATCGTCGGCAAACCGAAGGTGAGTGATGAGCTCGCCTTTGACGTTGATGCCTAGCCCTCTCCAGTCCTGAACCTTGAAAACATCCTCCATTGCAGCGGTAAAGAGCGTCGGAGATATGACGTCTCCCTGTCTCACACCTCGCTGCAGAAGGATAGGTTCCGAGGCCTGATCCTGAAGTCGGACTGACATGGTGGCGTTTTTGTACGAACACTTTAACAACTTGATATACCGGTAGTCGATTTGGCACCGTTGGAGAGACTGCAGTACAGCCTAAGTCTCGATTGAATCGAAGGCTTTCTCGTAGTCCACAAACGCTAAACAGAGAGGCAGGTTATACTCTTCGGTCTTCTGTATAACCTGCCGCAGCGTATGTATGTGATGTATGTGGTCTACGGTGCTAAAGCCTTTTCGGAATCCGGCTTGTTCGGGAGGCTGGAAATCGTCAAACCTGCGCGCGAGACGATTCGTGATGACTCTTGAAAACAGCTTGTAGACAAGGCTAAGAAGTGAGATGGGCCTATAGTTCTTCAATAGGGCAGTGTCACCCTTCTTGAAAAAGAGTACCACCACACCCCTGAACCATGCCCGTGGCGTTTTCCCCTCGAGTATAACGGAACCAAACAGCTTCTGAAGGGCCTTAAGTATTGGTTTTCCACCCGCCTTCAGGAGTTCAGCCGTAATGCCGTCATCACCCGGTGCCTTGTTGTTCTTAAGCTGTTTTATAATAATAATATTTATTATTTATTTAATACTTTATGCACACAAACGTACAGAGGCGGACTTAATGCCTTAGGCATTTTCTACCAGTCAACCTTTGGGTGATGCAGAGACAACTAGTGGTAGCTGCAATATTGACAATTAAACGAATCAGGTTCATGCAAAAAATATATACAACTATAAATACAATATAATCAAGAAAATTATGCTTAAAAGAATAAACTAAATATATAGATATACTTAAACATTAGTAATATTAGATTAATAATTGAGAAATATTAGCGTTGTGACGATACTACTGCCAACTTCTTGCGAATGTGCTCGCGAACTTTAACTTTGAAGGTTAACCGGTTGGTTGCCATCCTGATTTCCTGGGGGAGCGCATTCCACAGAGAAATAGACTGAACGAAGAAAGAACAGTGAATAATGTCAGTGCGGTGAGTGGGACATTGAAGAAGGCGGTTATGGGATGACCGTAGATTTTTATTGTGGTTGGCGCAAATGTAGTTAAAGTGAGGGGCCAGATAACTAGGGGAATTAGAAGAGGCGAGAAATGAGAACAACGTAGTTAGTGCCCTTTGCTCTCTGCGCTGGCGTATAGGCAACCACTTTAGAAGCGATCGATGCGCAGAGACATCATCATATTTACGCAAATTGAAAACGAATCGAATGCAGTAATTTAGAAGACGGTCAAGTTTGTTGAGAAGATCTGCATTCAGGTCATAGTAGCACACGTCACCATAATCGATGATAGGAAAAATTAGGGACTGCACAAGCATTGCCTTCGTGTTCGATGGTAATAAGTTTTTCATACGATACAGAGCCCGCAGCGTTCCAGTGACCTTCCGACTCACACTAGCGACTTGAGTACGCCAGTTAAGGGTATTATCGATGTGCAAGCCCAAGTCCTTTACATCAGTGCTGAAAGGAACAATTTTACTGTCAAACAATATAGGTGGCAAAGTTGTACCATCCACTTTAGCGACGCTTCGGTGACTCCCAATGATGATTGCCTGACATTTATTGGGGTTTACTGCCACACCGAATCTATCGGACCAGGTTTTTATAGGCGATAAGTCCCTGTTTAATTTACTGATAACATCAGATATTTCGTCAACACTCCCCTGACAGTACAACTGCAGATCATCTGCATACAGATGATACGCACACTGAAGTTCGAAAGTAATGAGATTTATGAAAATAGAAAAAAGAAGAGGAGAAAGAATGCCGCCTTGAGGAACGCCAGTTTCCAAGTTACACCAGTGAGATGACGAATCCTCAACGTGAACCGACTGCTGGCGCTCCTGAAGGTAAGAGGTGAACCATTCCAGTGCTTCGGGAGAGACCATCAAATAGGACAGAATGGCCAATAGGATGTCGTGACTAACGGTATTGAAGGCGTTCGAGAAATCGACCAACACTAGTACAGTGACTTTGGTGTCTTCCAAACCTACCCTTACATCGCCAGTCACTTTAAGGAGGGCAGACACAGTGCTGTGCCCGGGCCTGAATCCAGATTGAAGAGGGCTAATGAGTGAATTACACTGCACAAAGTTTGAAAGTTGTTTGTGGACACAAGCCTCAAGCACTTTGGATAGGAAGGGTAGGATAGAAATTGGACGGAAGTGGGTTGGAAGAGTAGGATCGGAAACTTTAGGTAGTGGACGAACATAGGCTTTACGCCACAGAGAGGGGAATACTCCGGAAAACAAGGAAAAATTTACGATATGGGTGATGGGAGGCAGAAGGTGATCCAGAATAGCTATGATCATATCACGAGTGATATTATCACAGCCCACCGCTTTAGATTTGATGGAGAGTATGGTAATAATAATTTATTTCAACGTGGCATGGTTTCTTGTATGGGATGAGGCATCTGTATGCTAGTATTATACTATCTGTGACCCTGCTATGGTGTTTACTTAATGTATTTGTAATTTGTATGATCTACAGATAGTTGTTCCGGCTCTGGGTGTTGCGTATGTGAGTGTATATTTTTGTAAACGCACCCAGGATACAGGAAGAAATTCCTAGTGCGGGGTAAAGTTTAAAAAAAAAAGACCTGTAAAGTGGAGGTATTTGTGCAGCACGACACTTTGGTATTACGGGTATTTTTGTCAAAATGTTTGTTACGCATTTCTCCACTACGCTGTAAAATAGTCAAAATAAGTAATAAACATTATTTCACATCGACCTTCCAACCGGGTTAAAACGGTTGACAAATTGAAAAATAAAGTAGAAAAGAAATATTTCATTCGTTGATCGAAGTTGTTGTCGATAACCTACGTTAGTGAATCTGCACAAGCATATCACTTACGAGTACTCGTCGCAAGAAGCAGCAGCCATACTACGCAATGCATCCGCTTATAGTTTTGCGATTTTTACATTGCTTGTTCTGTCTTCTTCAGTCGGTCCCTCATTACTGAGGATCGTGGTCACTGGACCCCTTTAAGCGGACAATCTGCCTCCATCGACTCCGGTCCAACTCGAGTATACAAATTTTTCCCAGTTGCTGCACGCCTCTTAAACTTCCGTAAAGTTGATTGATTACTATTAAATTAAATAGAACTAGAGCTGAAGATAAGGCTTAACATATATTATAAAATAAAACTTATTTCACTTTGAACACTCATATTTATAACATTTATATTTACAACACTCATATTGATTACAGCCTTTTTGCTGCCTACTTATAAACTACTGCCAGCAACTTATAGTATTATAAAAACTAAACTAAGTTATACCTAGTGGCACATAATAAATCGTTATTTAAAATAACTATAAAAATAACTAGAAAATATCACTATCAAATTAATTGTACCTTCGAACTACATCGAACTGGACTTATATACTAAATGATAACCATGATTGACAGAAAGATCGACTAATTTTATTAACTAAAAACTATGACAAATTGAACAGGCAATGCAGTGGCATGGGTTACATCTTTATGACACTGGACTTACGAATTACAACACTAAATACATTTTAACTATGTCAATAAGACTAGCCTTCCCCACCGCACTTCAAACAGTTGCAATGTTTACAATATATATATATATATATTTTTTTTTTTAACTATACCTACTGTGCAATGGCGAAAGCGAGCCAGAATCAATTAAGGATAGACCCATTCGCTTTCGCAGCCCTGGCCAAGACCATTTCCGCGTAAGCTAGAAAACAGGATCGGCTATTATCGTCATTCATCAGCTCCTGAATGCTGCCCAACGGGCGACCCAGCCTCTGCTCACAGTCATACTTGGTCCGCATAAAACGGGGGCAGTCTAATAGTATATGACTTACTGACTCGATAGCCTCATCATCACAAACACAGGCTGGGGCACCCGCCAGCTTAAACCTGCAAAGGTACTCACGTATACCACCGTGTCCCGTGAACAGTTGGGCCTTAAGGTTATTGGGAGTACCTATCTTACCAAGAATCCTGTAAGCACTCACTACGTCAGCAAAGAACAGACGTATGCCTCTGTCTTGATGGGTTCCCGCCACGAATCGTTCTTGCCACTTGACCAGCGTTGCATCCCTGATCGAGCGCTTTGCGAAGGACAAGGGGTAGTCGTCATAGACAGGGCTTGTCTTACGATGCAACGCCGCATTTTTGGCAAGTTCGTCCGCCCTCTCATTTCCGGGTATTCCTGCGTGGGCCTTTACCCAGAAAAGTTGTATGTCCCTGCCCTGTCGTGCAGCCTCCGCAATCCTTCGCTGAATTCTGATAGCGATGCTGTTGGATATCTTGGGATCCGCTATTGATTCTAATGCCGACCTTGGGTCAGATATAACATTGGCTGAAGTGGGTGGTCTCCTATCTTCAGCATACTTAAGGGCTCGACTTATTGCAACCATTTCAGCTTGAAACACTGAGCAGTGGTTGCCAAGTCTAAGACACAACTTTGCCACCTCCCCATCCGGCCCCCAGCACGAGACTGCAGCTCCGACCCTGCCCTCTATCTTACTCCCGTCCGTGTAAAGCCGGAGGAAGTCGTTCCCAATTTTGGAGAGATCTACGGGCGAATCGATATGCCGGAACCCCAGCCTCACCCTCAGAGCGGGATGCGGCAGCTCAGATGGATGCGCGCGCCTTTCAAGGGTTCTTCCCGGGAGCTCTTCCAGAGGTTTTCCTCTCTTCACTTCGTAAATCCTCAAGTGTTCGACAGCTCGCAAGTCGAGGGGTATTATCCTGGCAAGGACAGCTGCAGCTTTAAGCGATGTAGTCCTGTGAGCTTTTGATATTTTGATCGCAAACATCCTGGTGACCGAGTCAAGCGTTTTCCTGGCGTACGCTTTACCGGCAATCTGTGCCCAGGAGCTCGATGCGTAGGTTACCACTGGCTCTAACACGCCGACATATATGGTCCTCAGGATGCTTGCGTTCAATCCCCACTGTGCCCGTGCTGCCCTTGCCACCATCTTGAAGATGTTAGCCGTCTTCCTGGAGACCTCCTCTAGGTGCGGGAGAAAGCTCAAGCCTGCGTCCAGAGTTAAGCCCAGTATCTTTAGTCGATTGGAGATCTCAATGGGGACTCCCGATAGGTGAAAACTAGGCAAGTCGTATTTGCGCTTTTTTGTGCAAACAATTGCCTGAGTTTTGTGGGGTGCAAACCTCATTTTGTTACTTTTCCCCCACTCCGCGACAACTGCAAGAGCCTCGATGACCATGTCCTCCAGCTCGATCGTAGTGTCAGCCACCGCCAAAATCACTATGTCGTCTGCGTAAGCCTGCAAGTGCGCTCTGAGATTAACTGCTTCCACCATAAGGGTATCCAATTGAATGTTCCAAAAAATGGGACCATTGATTGATCCCTGGATACAACACTTCGTTGTGGGCAGAGAAACTATGTTGCCGAGGTACTCCAGCGCAACCTTTTTGTCGGACAAGTAATTGTGCAGGAGTCGCAGGGTTCGCCGGTCAACTTGTTTTCTGTGTAGCTGCTGCAGAATCGCTGGCCACCAAGCATTGTCAAATGCGCCCTCGATGTCCAGCGACACTACGGCAACGATCTTCTTACGTCGAACTCCATCTCTGATATACTCCACGATGTCATAAAGGGCATCCTCTGTACCGCACCGCGGACGAAAACCGTACTGCCGTCGACTCAAGAGGTTGTTTTTCTCAATGGTCCAGGTTAATCTGTTAGCAACTAGCTTCTCCAGTACCTTGCCCAGGACCGGTAGGAGCCCTATGGGGCGGTAGGACTTTGCAGTCGTGTACTCCGACTTCCCAGGCTTCCGAATCACCCGGATCCTGGCCTCTTTCCATACAGTGGGGAAGTAGCCGATATCAAGGCATTTGTTGAACAGTGCTAACTGGAACTCTGGATTGCTCTTATATGCTTCGTGGCAGACGTCCGCCGTGAAGCCATCGGAGCCCGGAGCTTTCTTAGGGTGAATTCCTGCGTACACGTAGAGCAGTTCCGTGTGCGTGAATTTAGGAATAGCCTCTGCTGGACAGCCATGCGGTTGGTGAAGATCTTCTAATGCAAGCCGCACATTTTCTCTGGTTATCCCCTGCCCGGGGGTGTCCGTTCCAGGGTCGTCAATAGGGAAGAAGGTTTGAGCCAGGTGTTGAGCCGACTCCTCAGCCGACAGCATTGCACCAGTAAGCGGGTCCTTAAGAAGACAGGCCTCTATCCGGCTTGAGCCGGAGCAGCGGGTTATAATGCGCTGCGCGCATGTCCAAACATCCTCCTCTTTCTGTCTTGTACAGAAATCCTTCCAGCTCTTGGTAAGGGACAGCTCAACGTGCCTTTTAAATTCATCTCTGGCCTCAGTGTACTCCTTAACGCAGAAGGGCCTTCTGCCGGGATTCACGTGGTGGATTCTTCTACGAAGTCTTCTAACCAATTTCCTTTCCGCTTCTAAGTCCTCCGTCCACCATTTCGGCAAGGAGCTTTTCCTCTGAGCGAGTTTGGGGATTGCCTACTCCAAGCCCAAGTGATTGCATTTTGATAATTCCTCACAAGACTTTCTAAGGAAGTTGGGTTGTCGCCAACATGGACACTCTCTGTGGTCAAGTCTAGATCCGTCATTGCAGTGCAAAGGGTCGCAGCAAAAAGCGTCCATTTGGCCTTATTGGTGTTGTATTTTTTGGTTGTGGCGTGCTTAACGTCGGTCAGTCAAAATGGTCGTTTCGGTGTCGACCCTCCAGTTCGAAATGTTGGCTAAAAGCGAGTCTGTGCAGGCAGTGATGTCCACGATGCTTGAGTACAATTTGCCCGCCTTGAAGGTGTAGAATGTTGGTGTTGCGCCCAGGTTTAGTACATTCATGGTGTTCTGCGCCAAGAAGTCCGTCAACGCACCACCCCGAATGTCCTCCGCATCACAACCCCACCAGGGGCTCGCGGCGTTCACATCGCCGGCGAAGATGACCTCCCCGGTTCCCATTTCGTTGAATACGCGCTGGATCCTGTTGAGGTACACATCTATATCCCTATCACCCTCGAGATACACATTTATTATGCCCACTTTCAAATGTCCTACAAGGAGCACAACCGAGCTTACATTAGTGCAGTTCAGGTCATAATTGGCTATATGCCTTATATTTGGATTCAAGACGACAATAGCCGATTTCACGGGAAGATTTTTGGACCCGCGAGGGTGCTGAATAACCACGTGGGGTGCAGACAAAAGGCCTGTCACTCCCACGTAGGGTTCTTGGAGCAGTAAAACGTCAGTGCGGGCATTAGCGGCATCGCACAACGCTTCCTTGGTTGCTGCAAGGCCCCGGCCCAGGTTCACCTGCGCGAACTTTATGCTCGATGGGGTGCCCTCAGCAGTATCTTATCGCAGACCTAGAGATGCGATCCCACTTGACCCACTCCGGGCAAAGGCCAGAGTAGGCTGCATGGTCGGAACTACTTTGTCTTCTATTCTTAGTACAATTTATGCACTGGGGGGGCCTGGAACGATTAGCGCACTCCCGGGTGTCATGTTCACCTGCGCAATACCCGCATTTCGGGGTCGATAGGCAGTCACGTGCCATGTGCCCGTATCCCAGGCACTTGTAGCACTGGACTACGGGGGATTGATCCGAAGCCAGCACCACCTGGTATCCCAGCTTCACTCGCTGTCCGTTCAAACGCTGCCAAAGATCCACGGAAACCTCAAGGACCACATTTGTGGTGGTCAAAATTCTGCCCTTGGTACGTCGTACAGTTCTGATCCGCTTGCTTGCCGGAGGAAGGCCCTCAAACAACTTAGCGTTCTGCGTGATCAACGCCCCCTCAACTGCGGCATTGTCCAAGTCATTGACGTCACCTACCAGGCGAATCAAAGGGTTCTTTGGTGGTGGAGTAACGACGGCGAATCCCTGTGTTGACCCCTTTATAGCGTCTCCAAGGGCAGCTCTGTCCCGCTCCGAGACGCAGCCGAATGACACCCTCTGATTTCGGAGCCTCCGTATGCTGCTAATCCCTACCCCAAGAGCAACGACATCAACCTTGGACTTGACCTTCTTAATAACATCGTCGCTGGTATGGCGGGGATCGACTGACTCCACTATGAGGCTGTGGGTTCGGGCTGTGCCAAGGGCTTCCGCGTACGACTTTGGGTGGACACGGTTTTCGGTATGGGTAGGGTAGGGTAGGGTTGGATAGGGTAGGGTAGGGTAGGGTAGGGTAGGGTAGGGTAGGGTAGGGTAGGGTAGGGTAGGGTAGATAAATGTTTGGTCTTTTTATGGCAAAACAAAGTTTGCCGGGTCAGCTAGTCTAATATATAAAATTCTCGTGTCACAGTTTTCGTTGCCAAACTCCTCCGAAACGGCTTTACCGATTTTGATGAAATTTTATCTGTATATTCAGTAGGTCTGAGAATAGGTCAACATCAATTTTTTTTTTTTTTTTTTTTATGTGTACGGTAGGTATGTAGGGTAGGGTAGGGCAGGGTAGGGTAGGGTAGGGTAGGGTAGGTAGGGTAGGGTAGGTAGGGTAGGTAGGGTAGGTAGGGTAGGTAGGGTAGGTAGGGTAGGTAGGGTAGGTAGGGTAGGTAGGGTAGGTAGGGTAGGTAGGGTAGGTAGGGTAGGTAGGGTAGGTAGGGTAGGTAGGGTAGGTAGGGTAGGTAGGGTAGGTAGGGTAGGTAGGGTAGGTAGGGTAGGTAGGGTAGGTAGGGTAGGTAGGGTAGGTAGGGTAGGTAGGGTAGGTAGGGTAGGTAGGGTAGGTAGGGTAGGTAGGGTAGGTAGGGTAGGTAGGGTAGGTAGGGTAGGTAGGGTAGGTAGGGTAGGTAGGGTAGGTAGGGTAGGTAGGGTAGGTAGGGTAGGTAGGGTAGGTAGGGTAGGTAGGGTAGGTAGGGTAGGTAGGGTAGGTAGGGTAGGTAGGGTAGGTAGGGTAGGTAGGGTAGGTAGGGTAGGTAGGGTAGGTAGGGTAGGTAGGGTAGGTAGGGTAGGTAGGGTAGGTAGGGTAGGTAGGGTAGGTAGGGTAGGTAGGGTAGGTAGGGTAGGTAGGGTAGGTAGGGTAGGTAGGGTAGGTAGGGTAGGTAGGGTAGGTAGGGTAGGTAGGGTAGGTAGGGTAGGTAGGGTAGGTAGGGTAGGTAGGGTAGGTAGGGTAGGTAGGGTAGGTAGGGTAGGTAGGGTAGGTAGGGTAGGTAGGGTAGGTAGGGTAGGTAGGGTAGGTAGGGTAGGTAGGGTAGGTAGGGTAGGTAGGGTAGGTAGGGTAGGTAGGGTAGGTAGGGTAGGTAGGGTAGGTAGGGTAGGTAGGGTAGGTAGGGTAGGTAGGGTAGGTAGGGTAGGTAGGGTAGGTAGGGTAGGTAGGGTAGGTAGGGTAGGTAGGGTAGGTAGGGTAGGTAGGGTAGGTAGGGTAGGTAGGGTAGGTAGGGTAGGTAGGGTAGGTAGGGTAGGTAGGGTAGGTAGGGTAGGTAGGGTAGGTAGGGTAGGTAGGGTAGGTAGGGTAGGTAGGGTAGGTAGGGTAGGTAGGGTAGGTAGGGTAGGTAGGGTAGGTAGGGTAGGTAGGGTAGGTAGGGTAGGTAGGGTAGGTAGGGTAGGTAGGGTAGGTAGGGTAGGTAGGGTAGGTAGGGTAGGTAGGGTAGGTAGGGTAGGTAGGGTAGGTAGGGTAGGTAGGGTAGGTAGGGTAGGTAGGGTAGGTAGGGTAGGTAGGGTAGGTAGGGTAGGTAGGGTAGGTAGTAGGGTAGGTAGGGTAGGTAGGGTAGGTAGGGTAGGTAGGGTAGGTAGGGTAGGTAGGGTAGGTAGGGTAGGTAGGGTAGGTAGGGTAGGGGTAGGTAGGGTAGGTAGGGTAGGTAGGGTAGGTAGGGTAGGTAGGGTAGGTAGGGTAGGTAGGGTAGGTAGGGTAGGTAGGGTAGGTAGGGTAGGTAGGGTAGGTAGGGTAGGTAGGGTAGGTAGGGTAGGTAGGGTAGGTAGGGTAGGTAGGGTAGGTAGGGTAGGTAGGGTAGGTAGGGTAGGTAGGGTAGGTAGGGTAGGTAGGGTAGGTAGGGTAGGTAGGGTAGGTAGGGTAGGTAGGGTAGGTAGGGTAGGTAGGGTAGGTAGGGTAGGTAGGGTAGGTAGGGTAGGTAGGGTAGGTAGGGTAGGTAGGGTAGGTAGGGTAGGTAGGGTAGGTAGGGTAGGTAGGGTAGGTAGGGTAGGTAGGGTAGGTAGGGTAGGTAGGGTAGGTAGGGTAGGTAGGGTAGGTAGGGTAGGTAGGGTAGGTAGGGTAGGTAGGGTAGGTAGGGTAGGTAGGGTAGGTAGGGTAGGTAGGGTAGGTAGGGTAGGTAGGGTAGGTAGGGTAGGTAGGGTAGGTAGGGTAGGTAGGGTAGGTAGGGTAGGTAGGGTAGGTAGGGTAGGTAGGGTAGGTAGGGTAGGTAGGGTAGGTAGGGTAGGTAGGGTAGGTAGGGTAGGTAGGGTAGGTAGGGTAGGTAGGGTAGGTAGGGTAGGTAGGGTAGGTAGGGTAGGTAGGGTAGGTAGGGTAGGTAGGGTAGGTAGGGTAGGTAGGGTAGGTAGGGTAGGTAGGGTAGGTAGGGTAGGTAGGGTAGGTAGGGTAGGTAGGGTAGGTAGGGTAGGTAGGGTAGGTAGGGTAGGTAGGGTAGGTAGGGTAGGTAGGGTAGGTAGGGTAGGTAGGGTAGGTAGGGTAGGTAGGGTAGGTAGGGTAGGTAGGGTAGGTAGGGTAGGTAGGGTAGGTAGGGTAGGTAGGGTAGGTAGGGTAGGTAGGGTAGGTAGGGTAGGTAGGGTAGGTAGGGTAGGTAGGGTAGGTAGGGTAGGTAGGGTAGGTAGGGTAGGTAGGGTAGGTAGGGTAGGTAGGGTAGGTAGGGTAGGTAGGGTAGGTAGGGTAGGTAGGGTAGGTAGGGTAGGTAGGGTAGGTAGGGTAGGTAGGGTAGGTAGGGTAGGTAGGGTAGGTAGGGTAGGTAGGGTAGGTAGGGTAGGTAGGGTAGGTAGGGTAGGTAGGGTAGGTAGGGTAGGTAGGGTAGGTAGGGTAGGTAGGGTAGGTAGGGTAGGTAGGGTAGGTAGGGTAGGTAGGGTAGGTAGGGTAGGTAATTTTTTTTTTTTTTTTTTTTTTATTCCGACTATTTCCACCAACTACATTGGCGCCTATTCTATATCTATTCCTCATCCATACTAGTTCTCGCTTGTCATGCCTCTCGTAATTTCATGCTTCATACTTTGTCTTTCTTATATCCTTCTCCATTTATTCTGTGGGTGGGACTCCCACGTGAGCCAATTACTATTCTATTTTATATCTTTATTTAAAAAATCTGGGGTAAATAATTTATCATACTAGGGTTTTTTTTATTTTACATTTTTCACTATTATACATGATCCATAAATCTAAAACAAACTAAATTAGGTGCACATTTTCTTACTCTATATTTACTTATTAACTTACTTATTTATTAATACACTTATTCCATAGATCTCTACATGCTATTTTCTTAACTACTGCTTATCTTACTTAAAATTTATTTGCACTTATTTCCTATGTTTACATGACTATATACACAATATAATAAGAAACATAGTTTTTAATCAAGTCTTATTTTTATCTATTACTTTTTGGGCAATATTGACACAGTAGGCTGTAAAAATGTTTCTATTTTTCCCCGACATAATTTCCGGTACGCTTTCCCTTCGCAGATTGACGCCCAACTCTTGCTCCAGATTGTAGCGCTCTTTGGCGTAAATCGGACAGTCCAGAACAATATGCGGGACAGATTCCGCTATGTTGGGGTCACAGGAGCACGATGGGTTCTCCTTACACTTGAAACGATTCAAGTATTCTGAGAACCCACCGTGCCCCGTTAAGACCTGCGTGAGAACGCCTGTTGGCTTCACCTTTTCATACGGTAGGCTGCAACTGCGTTAGGAAGGAACATTTTCGTCACCGAGGCCGTCTCGCCCGACACATATCTCCGGTTCCACTCATCAAGCGAATCCAAACGGATTTGACGCTTGATGTATGAAACCGGACACTGGTCGTAGTCCGGCTTCCTCCGTGACGACAATGCTGCCTTCTTCGCCAGCTCGTCCGCACGCTCGTTCCCTGGCAAGCCCGCGTGGGCCTTGACCCAGTAAAGAGACACAGCTTTTTCTTGGGCCAATGCCAGAGCGATATTCGCTCTTGCGCGGACCGCCAGAGGATGGAGAGAGCCATGACCTGTCAGTGTCTGCAATGCTGCCATTGAGTCACTGTACAGGCCATAGCTCGTCTCTTTGCGCTTGAGGATTACGTCCGTTGCCTTACAAATGGCCAGAAGTTCCGCCTGGTAGACAGTGCAGTACGCGGCAAGGCTAAGCTTGAGGTTCTGGACTTCACCTTCATTATCCCATAAGGATAATGCGGCTCCGACCTTCCCCTCAATCTTGCTGCCGTCAGTGAATATTCGCACTGCCTGCACATTCTGGCCGTCCACGAGCTCTTGGTCTGCCAGGCACATGAACTCCAAAGCCATTTGTTTGGCAGGGTGAGACGTCTCTGCAAATCTTACCATACCCTCAATGTCCCGGTCTCCTGGCACGAACCGGGATGACCCTCTCCTTGCCTCATACAGGGCAGCTGCCTCTTGTATGCGGAGGTCTAGAGGCAGTATCCCGGCCAGTACCAGTGCCGAGTTCAGTGAGACGGTGCGGTAAGACTTGCAGAGCTTCTGGACGAATCCTCGTTGGACAGAGCCTAGCATCCTTCGTATCCCCAACTTCTTTGTAGCGGGCGCCCAGGCTCCAGCCGCGTACGTGACTATCGGTTCTATAGTTGCATTGTAAATTATTTTAATAACTTCCCTATTGAGACCCCAGCTAACTCTGGCTGCTCGCGCAAGCCGCTTGTATACTTCCGATGCCTTCTTACAAATATTTTTAGTGTGCTCATTAAAAGTTAATTTATCATCGATTGTAAGACCCAGCAGCTTCATGCTCCTTACCATACCAATGTCGACCCCGGCCATGCTCAGAATTGGAGTGTCGTACTTAAGTCTATTGGTTATAAGCATCGCACAGGTTTTGTGTGGTGCAAACCGAAGCTTATTTCTGACACCCCAATTCTGAACATGGGCGAGGGCTGCATTGGTACTTCGGGAGACTTCAGCCGCTGTGTCACCCTCGACAACCAACACTATATCGTCTGCAAAAGCTTGCGCGAAAAATCCCATATTCTCTAGGTCCTTCAGCAGCGGATCCAATAGAAGGTTCCACAGAACGGGACCGCCAATTGACCCCTGGACACAGCCCTTGTTTGTCTCTCTTGTGCACTCCTCCCCGGCATACCTCACTCGAACTTTTCTGCTGTCTAGGTAGCTGTCAATGAGCCTTCTAGTGTTCACGGGGCACTTTTCCTCAGCCAGCCTGACTTTTATTGCCGGCCACCATGCGCTGTCGAAGGCGCCCTCTATATCCAATGACACCAGGACAATTAGCTTCTTCAGCCGCAACTTGTCCTGTACGTGCTTTATTAGAGTACAGAGGGCGTCCTCGGTGCTTCTCTGTGGCATAAAGCCAAACTGGCGAGTACTAAACCGTGGCACCAGATGCCACTTGATCCTCGCCACTACCATCCTCTCCAGGACCTTCCCCAAGACCGGTAGGAGACCTATCGGTCTATAGGACTTGGGGTTCAAGTAATTTTCTTTGCCCGGTTTTCGGAGGACTACCACCGTTGCCTCTTTCCATATCTCCGGGAAGTGTGCCAGTTCTAGGCATTTATTGTACAGGGCAAGGAAAGCGTCCAGGTCCTGGAGGATCGCTCGACAGCAGATGTCCGACGTAAATCCATCGGCTCCGGGAGCTTTCTTCGGGTTGAAGCGTCCCACGGCTATCTTCAGCTCTAGCGGTGTAAAGGGTGGGTCATGATTTTCATCATGACTCCACGCATTTACCCGACTGGCCGTTTCTCTTGTGAGCCTATGTTCTGCATTGTCCTCTTCAGCTGTGTCCTTTGGATAAAACGTGTCGGCGAGTAAGGCTGCCGATTCCTTTGGGTTAAGGAATGCACCGTCACTCATCAAGGTCAAGTCTTCCTGTCTCCTGGCGGTCCCCCTGATTACTCTGAAGATACCTTCCCATATACCTTCCCCATCCTGCTTTTCACAAAATCTCTTCCAGCTGGCTACTTGGGCTTCTTTGGCTTGGCACTCATACTCCTCTTTCGCTTTTAGATACTCATTTACAACCATCGCTCGGCGGACCGGTGCGGCGTTGCGGACACGGTTCTTTTTGGTCATGACCTCCCTCTTTTTAGTAGCAAGTTCCTCGGACCACCAAGGGATTGAAATTTTATCTTTTTTACAAATTTTTGGGATAGTTTCGTCACATGCTTTCTCAATTACTTTTTTGATTTTTATTACCATTTCTTCCAATTTATCTCGACTATCTACTTTATTAATACTATCTAAATTTATATTATTATCAATTTTATGCGTCCCCAATTTAATGTTAAACTCATCCCATCTAGCTTTCCTCGTGTTATACTTCCTAGTTGTCCTAATTATATTAGTCCCTTTTTCCCTTTGTGTTCTAATTTCAAATAAAATGGTATTGTGGTCCGAGCTTGTCATACCGGTGTCAACCCGCCAACCGTCCACCAGGTCAAAGAGTCCAAGCGAACAGGCCGTCACGTCCACGTGGCTCCTGTACACTACACCGCCTCTTACTGTGTAAAAGGTCGGCGTGTCGCCAGTGTTGAGTATCTGAAACTCATGCTCCTCGAGGGTTCCGGACATCTCTTCTCCCCTGAGGTCCTCAATGGTGCTACCCCACCAGGTACTCTTCGCATTCGCATCTCCGCCTATTAGGAGTTTTCCAGTGCCCAGGTCCAACTTTATCTTGGCCAACTGATCCAGGTATGGCCCTATGGGTTGGTCTGGCTCGAAGTAATAAGAGACTACTACGATTTCCCAGGCTTTGGTCCGGATCCCCACCACGACGATGTTGTTCGTGGTGAGTTTCGGGTAGGGAATGACATCAAGGTCATTATCAAAGACGGCTATTGCCGCCTTTACCCTCCCACTTCCTTCAACCTCGCACTGGTAGAGTCTCGCACCACGGTAGCTCTTCATACCTCGAGCCCCCCCCACATAGGGTTCCTGAATCAGTGCCCATGCGATGTTACGCTTACTGGACTCTACGAAAAGCTCGGCGGTTGCCAGTTCCTTCCTTTGTAGGTTGGCCTGAGCTACTCCGTATCTTCTGATGGGGTTGCCTGCCCTTTCGCCAGTATCCACCTTAGCAATACGCTACCCTTGCTCTGGCCAGTGCTTCACACCTCCTTCTTACTGGACACTCATTGCTAAAAGCATTGTGTTCTGTGTTGTCCAGCTTTGCTCGGACACAGTTACAGCAAGTAGGGGTTGCTCCGGCCATCCAGTCGGCGCATTGGGTCCTCATATGAGGGCCCCCGCAGTGACTACATTTCTCCACTTGCTCCTTGCAGAGCCGTCGTCCATGCCCGAAGCCGAGGCATAGGGAACACTGGACCAGTGGAGTTTGGTCAAACACTCTAATTCTCTGCATGTCTATGTGTACCGTTTGTCTGTCTTGCAGTCTGTTCCACAGTATTGGGGAGACCCTGAGGATCAGGTGTTGTGTGTGGGGGTTTCGAGTCTTCTTTTTAAAAAGTATTTCTACCCGCTTTTCTTCTTTCTTTAGCTCCTCGAATACATCCTTGTTTTGGTTCCGTAGGGCCATAAGGATGTCTTCGTCTGTATTTAGGGTAAAGACGTCTCTCAAGATCACCAGGGGATCCTTATTCTTAACGTCCTCGACCCTCAATGCTTCCCCCACACTTGCCAGTCTTTCCTTTATTTTATCTCTTTCCTTTTCCGTTCTGCATCCCAGGACCACCTTCCTGTCCCTCGCTTTTCTGATGCTATCCACTGTGACCCATCCCTCTTTCGCATTAACCGCCTTACGTATGTGGTCGATTATTTGTTCCCCCGTTTCTGTCTCCTTCGTGGAGGTGACCACTATGGAGTGGAGTGCCGTCTGCTTTTGTGGCCGCTCGATAGGCCGACTTGCTGCCGCACTAGCGTAGGAGGAGAATTTCTTCTTTATATGCTCTTCGCCAGTTTCAAGTGCCTCTTTCAACCTATCGAGCTTCTCACTGTTCTCGAGCAGATTTCGGCTATGCTCCTCCATGGCCTTTTTAAAGGACTCCATATCCACCCCTGTACAAGAAACAACCTTTTGATCTTGTTTCGGTTCCATTTGTACTTGTATTGCATTTGGGGGCGGCGCCAATCCTTTCTCCTGTTCAGCCTCTTTTATGAGCTGGTAGAGGCGGTCAGCCTGGGCTCTGACCTCTTCCTTGATCTCCCTCTTTATATTTTTGGAGTTCGTCATCTGAGTCTTTATTTTTACGAGGCATATTCTGGCCTCCGCAACTCTAGTTTTAGCTAACGGTGGCGGCGGGCTTATACAGATAACTTCCGCGGAAACTCGTCGCGGTAGCTCTGAGGTCGATTTGGGCGGTACTTTCCCTGCAGCTTCCTTTACTGGGGGGGTCATTTTCCTTGCTGGCTTCCCAGCCTCCCAATCGCCCACACTTTTCCTTACGCTTTGCGCGGAGGTTCCGGCCTCCTCTATAGGTTTCGGTGGGGTCTTGGTTGGGTGGCTTGCTGGCTTGCCAGTGGGTGTACGTATACCCATCATCTTGAATGGATTCGGTAATGAAATAGTCCGACGTCAGTGGGGTATTGTAAAAGGTACTCCGGGCTAATAAAATTTGTAAATAAAAATAAAAAATGCAATACAATAAAATAAAATAAAAATGTGAAATAGGTTCAATTGAATCCTAGTCAATTTATCTACCAATCCGTGACACGCGCACGCGGCTGGGGAGGTCAACAGGCGCACTCTCGCAAGATACACGAGTGCCGTTTGCAGCAGATCAGTAGATCTGAGGTTAAAAAGGTTTTCTCACATAAACTCTTCCCACACTTGATGAGATATCACCAAAGTATGCGGTTAGGAAGAGTGGGAAGGGGGCAAACAATGTTTTGCCTGTTAATAAATTAAAGCCTGTGTGTAAATACAGTTCTTACGTTTATAAATGTCACATGCAATAGCAAGTGACTTTTGTAGAGCCTTGCTCTGTCAACTATCTTATAGTCTAATAGGTTTAGATCACCGTCTAGTGTCTAGGAACCCTCAGGAGCCAATAGCCGTAAAAAAAGAATTTATATGTAGAGTCGAAAATTTTCCGACTCTACGATAGAGTCGATCTCTACCTTCCGTTGGGTAGCCCCCCTCGAGCCCTCCAAGATGAAACCAAACACGGCGCAGATCCGCCAAGGGGTTCCGAAGCTATTGCTTCTCAAAAAAAACTCGGTTTTCAGTCAAATTGACAACCGTAAAAAGGTTTTTGAGGGTTTTTCCGGAACCACCAGTCCAAAGACACTCGTGTTTGGGTTCTCCCGAACCGTCTCGGTGAGACCTATCCCGCGGAGCAGTTTTCAGGCCTGAAAAGTCTTGGCTCCTGAAAACCCCTGAAAAGGCGTTAGTCGGGTGAGGAAGGACCAGCCAAAGTCCTCAGAAAAAACTCGAACCTTCTATGACCCACGGATCGAGAGTTATCCGAGCCTGAAAAGAGGTTTGACAGTTCTAGAACTGTCAAAGTCAATTTTCGACCCGGTATAACTTCCCCCCCAACAGTCGCAGAACGCTCGAGTCTGGACTTATACGGCTTGATTCGTCCCGCTCCGCTGCGCAAATTAGCTTTCAGGATCCTGAAACTCTTCAGCTCCAAAACGCCTGAAACTAGATGGATCGGGTAGAGGTGGTCCCCCCAAACACCACTGCGAAAACGGCAAGTCTCTGCGACCACCGGATCCGGAGGTATGCTGGGCCAAAGTTCCCAAAAAAGTGGGGGTAACTGTCAAAAGACGACTTTGGGCAGCTATAACTCCGCAACCGTTTGCTTCAGAGAAACGCGGTCCGAAATGCACTGCTTGGCTCGACTTCCTCTATCCGCCAAGAATTGTTTCAGGGCTGAAAAATTTCAGGTCCCGAAAACTCCTGAAAATTTACAAAAAATATTCCCGTTTGCGTGCCGCTGGGAATCGCGAAAACCCGGACTCTTTGCACCCAATGGCTGCGGAGATATTCAAGGTCAAATATTAAAACCTAAAAACCCGAATTGGTTGAAAAATCTATTTTCCTTGTCTCCGGAGATATTGGGGGCAACTTTGAGCTCAAACAGGTGGCTAGGGGTCATAAAAAGCCAACCCTGCTGTCAAAACAATTTTTTAACTATTTATTTGCAATTTACAGCTAAAAATAACAAAAAATTCAATAACTTTATTGCCCTTTGGCCAAAAAATTTGAAAAAATATTCTTAATTTACGTTAAATACTACTCTACATTTGCTAATGACTAAATTTAAAATTTTAATAATTTTTGACACAAATTTTTACTAAAAACCAAAAAAGTTGGTTTTTTCTATTTATTTATCTAATTATTGATCTAAAAAATTTTTTCTTAAGATTAATCTGTTCTTCTAATGAGCGCGCAGCGGGTTCCGCTTGAAAATTTGGGGGTCGTCGCTGAAGATTTCCCGGTAGAGGGCCCCAAAGTTTCAATCTTCTTTAAATTTTCATCCCCTCCAGGGTGGGGATAAAAATCTGTTTGAAGGGTCTTTATGCTCGTCCAAGAGCCTTCTTCCAGCTCCCAAAAAACCAACTCTCTGCGATCAGTAGTTTGACTGCCGCGTGGTCAAATTTTGAGGTTATGTTTTTGTTTTTCCTCAATTTCCTCGGCAGTGCGTGGTCCGAAAATTTTCCGCAAGGTGTCGTTGGTGGCGCCTTTGCGAGCCCCGTCCTTTGACACAAAGGAACCCGGGCTGGTGCACCGTCTCCCGGAGCTATGCTGCTCCAAAAACGCTGTAAGTCCCGGAAATTTCACTTTTTCACCAAAGACACTTTTCCCCGAGTTCGACGACTCTTAGGGTTTGCACCAAAAGTTGCGCGGCACAAATACGCGTCGTTTGATATAAAACACTTGAAAGGTTCACTCGATAGTACCACTTAAACGAATTTTTTAGTGCGGAGCTCAACGAAAACGTGGCGTTCCTGAGGACGGTTGGACTAACACGGTCGGTAGGGTAGGTAGGGTAGGTAGGGTAGGTAGGGTAGGTAGGGTAGGTAGGGTAGGTAGGGTAGGTAGGGTAGGTAGGGTAGGTAGGGTAGGTAGGGTAGGTAGGGTAGGTAGGGTAGGTAGGGTAGGTAGGGTAGGTAGGGTAGGTAGGGTAGGTAGGGTAGGTAGGGTAGGTAGGGTAGGTAGGGTAGGTAGGGTAGGTAGGGTAGGTAGGGTAGGTAGGGTAGGTAGGGTAGGTAGGGTAGGTAGGGTAGGTAGGGTAGGTAGGGTAGGTAGGGTAGGTAGGGTAGGTAGGGTAGGTAGGGTAGGTAGGGTAGGTAGGGTAGGTAGGGTAGGTAGGGTAGGTAGGGTAGGTAGGGTAGGTAGGGTAGGTAGGGTAGGTAGGGTAGGTAGGGTAGGTAGGGTAGGTAGGGTAGGTAGGGTAGGTAGGGTAGGTAGGGTAGGTAGGGTAGGTAGGGTAGGTAGGGTAGGTAGGGTAGGTAGGGTAGGTAGGGTAGGTAGGGTAGGTAGGGTAGGTAGGGTAGGTAGGGTAGGTAGGGTAGGTAGGGTAGGTAGGGTAGGTAGGGTAGGTAGGGTAGGTAGGGTAGGTAGGGTAGGTAGGGTAGGTAGGGTAGGTAGGGTAGGTAGGGTAGGTAGGGTAGGTAGGGTAGGTAGGGTAGGTAGGGTAGGTAGGGTAGGTAGGGTAGGTAGGGTAGGTAGGGTAGGTAGGGTAGGTAGGGTAGGTAGGGTAGGTAGGGTAGGTAGGGTAGGTAGGGTAGGTAGGGTAGGGTACGTAGGGTAGGGTAGTGTAGGGTAGGGTAGGGTAGGGTCAGCTAGTCTATTATAATATTATCAAAAACAAAACACTACATAAATTATTCATAGCTATTATTTGTGATTCTAACATCACAATGTCAGAACAAATAAAGCTAGAATAGAGTTCTGGGAAAAGTTAATCATAATAAATTATTTTATGAAAATTTCTGAATTCACAGCTTGATGAATTGAATTAAATTGTGTCTGTCTGCAACGAAATTGGGAGATATTTGAATAAAGTTAGAAGTTAGTTATGCAATAACCAGGAGTTGCGGACACCAGAACTTAACCATTTTTTGTAAACTAATTATAATGATGATGAAATCTATACTACATCTAGGTAGGTATACCTACAAATAAATAAGTAAACAAAAAATATAAATTAATGTGTTTGTTTGTAATGTCAAAATAGCAGCTTTTACTAAATGCATTTATGAAAGTGTACTTATAACACACCTTTCAATATTCTGATTATGTCTGTTTGCTCCGGGTAAAGTCCAAAACGGCTGGACCGATTTTGACAAGACTTTTATTGCCATGTAGCTGATGTTGTAAGGAGGTTAGTTGTCAGAGGGACTAATGCTACTTTTAGTTAAGAAAAATATTTATGGTTCCGCGTTTTTAGTTTTACGAGTTTGACGCAGACGAAGTCGCGGGCCACAGCTAATTTTATTAACTGACTTAAAAAAGTAGAAGGTTTCTCAATCTCACCGTACCTATATATTTTTATTTTATTAAAAACTTATTAAAACTTTATGCACAAGTACAAAGGCGGACTTAAATGTGTGTTCGCAGATAACTTCGTCGTTTACGAACCGATTTTGATGATAATTTTTTTGTTGGAAGAGATATTCCAAGGTTGCTGCCATGATAAGCAAATCAGAACAAAAAAAGAGACGTCCACTGCTGGACATAGGCCTTCCTCAGGCGTCGCCACAGTGACCAATCCCGTAGTCTCGCATTGCTGGATGCCCACAACCTTCACCAGGTTATCGGAACATCTAGCGGGAGGCCTTCCAACTCAAAGTCTTCTGGTTCGCGGTCACCACTCCAAAACTTTTCACCCCATTGACCATCCATTCTGCGAACCAAATAGATTCAACTAATCCGACCCATATCTAAATTCGTAACCTTCCAATTATTTCTAACTGTTCTGAATACTAGCACATCTGCCTTGGAATCGCAATTTAATCCTTTAATTTGCAGCATTTGATGTAAAAATCAAACGATCATCTTTGGGTTTAAACCATAAAGAAACTTTATCTTTTAAGTCCAAACTCCTTTATTGACAAGGACAGTTTTAAAGGTTCATTTTCTAAAGCTACAAAATTCTGTTCCTATTTTCTTGTTATACTTTTTTTTTAACGCCGGCTCCACCAAAGACCTTATACTTCTTACTACTAGACTGTGCACTATGTCGCAAAAAACGGTCCGCTTGAGAGGGCTCCCGTTGGTAGTGTGTCTCTTTCTAATGAGGTGACCATGACCAAACATAACACGGGACAAATTGATTGTAAAAACAATAGTGTAAGTATCCCGATATATGTATTTATGCTACCTAACTACGCTACCTAAACCTACCAAATTCATGGAAAAAAAAATAATTGTGTGTATATTTTTTGGAATCTACATCACTTACCGTATGGTGTCGTAAAGAATTTCAACATCCCATCTTTTTCCATTGGTGTCGTAAGGGGCGACTAAGGGACAAACTAGAGAATGGGAAGCAGCGTTCTCTGTGCGTTTGTAACAACCATACTGGGATCGCCAACCCGCTTGCAAAGCACTCCCCATAAATAGCACAAATAAAACATAGCCCCCAGTGCCCGGCAGCCTGCCTACCCTCGAGTACGGTAGCGATCTAGGTTAAGGTATGGCAAGGGGTGCAAAGAATCCCGGACGAGATCTGGCTACCCCAACAAATACCGACGACAGGACCAGGCAACGTACAACACGCGCACACTTCAGACTCCGGACCGACGATAAGATCACCGAACTCGAAGAGGAATCGAGCAGTTTAAGATGGAGTTTTATAGGGTTATCTAAAGTTCGAAGAGAGGGGGGGAGGGACTCGATAATGCTCAAATCACAAGTCTGCATAAGTCTTGTTCTTCAAGACCCATCGCATAGATAGGAACAAGAAGCTTTCTGATCTTACTCTCAACCATCATGGAGAGGCGTAAGATGATCCAGCAGTCTTCAGACGATGCTTTGAAATACCCCAAAGGATCTCAATGATTTCACATATTGTCCAGTTGCGTAGACAGTTGAGAAACAAAACTTCACCAATTTTATTCCACTAGCAATCAATTTGCGAATAATATTAACAGCCGCTGAATTTTACTCGAACAAAACCCGCCAAAAACTCCGCAAACCTGGTGGTCCTACTTTTAGTATTACCAGGCCCAAACATTTAAAAGTACTATACTGTTACTCAGTATTAATGAATTATTTTATTTTTTTTAATTTAAATACAATGAATTGATTAATTATAGGAACTGTAAAAATATTTAAACACGTTTCAAAGTTTCATAGACCTTAAAACGTATTTAAATATTTTTTTTTATTCGTTCGTTTTGGTATAACATAAAAGAGAAAATATAAAATTTTCTACCGTTTCTACCAAACCCAATGATTAGTGGAGCTGGCAAGATGTCAGACAAGGACACACTACCAACGGGAACCCTCTCACCAGGACCGCTTTTGGTTACTACCGCTTATAAGGAAATAGCTAACCTAGGTTTATGATAATAGATTTCATTTTAGCTAAACAAATATTTTTGGTACACAGTCTAGTAGTAAGAAATACGTATAAGGTCTTTGGGCTCCACCAAAGACCTTATACTTCAAGAAATACGTATAAGGTCTTTGGGCTCCACACGTTGGCCCCAACGGTAGGTCCAACGAGTGCCTTAAAGACGCTCCTCCAACGTGTGGATCTTGAAAATTGCGTTGGCGCTAACATTGGGGCTAGCTTTGGTAGTTGGTCGGTGCGTGTCAGTTTTATCAAAGGAATTTTTACCAACGTTCTCGATCCGTCCACACGTTGGTGATTTGCTTACTCCTGTTGTAATACGCATCAAGTGAGTAGTCACGGGTTCTGTGTTTTATGATGTGTCGTCATCAATCATCTTCTTTGACGTGTTTTTCTTTTTATTCAGTAACAAATATAAATTTATAATATGCACTCAGGACTGCAAAAGCGCTTACAGCAATTTCCGTATCGGACATCTTTACATTCGCTCTGACGAGACAGAACTAGTTTAAAAGCCAATGTGTGTACGCCTCACCAACTTACAGACCAAACGTTGGTACGAGCCAACTTGGGTCTTACCCCGGCTCCACACGTTGCAACTTGCAACGTGGGGAGCCGGAGTAAGATACAATTTAAGTTATTATATTTCTACGGTTACGAGATTTTTAATTTTTCTCGTTGATTTAGTGGTGCGAGCGGTACTGTTCAGCAAGTGGTCCTGGGTTTGATGCCCGAGTCGGGCAGTGTTGTTTTAAATTAATTGCAATTACACTCTGCACTAACAGCGTTATTCAACACTTGCAGAGAGTCGATACTTATATAATTACCACGTTAGCTATGAAATAATTAATTTATTTATTTTAATATTTTTTGGTTTTTCCATCTGGAATTTCTCAATAGCGGCCTGGAGTCTGGATTAGGTTGATAGCGCAAAGCTGGCCCTAATAACATAACTGGCGCAATGCGGGTGTGGTCTTATGTGATGTTCATCGTTGTCAAGAAAACCACACAAAAAAACCGGCCAAGTGCGAGTCGGACTCGCGCACGAAAGGTTCCGTACCATTATCGCAAAAAACACGGCAAAAAATCACGTTTGTTGTATGGGGGCCCTACTTAAATCTTTATTTTATTCGCTTGTTAGTATTTATTTTTATAGCGGCAACCGAAATATATCATCTGTTAAAATTAAACTGTCTAGATATCACGGTTCATGAAATACAGCCTGGTGACAGACAGACAGACAGACAGACCACGGAGTCTCAGTAATAGGGTCCTGTTTTTACCCTTTGGGTACGAAACCCTAAAAACAGTCCATCAACTATAATGATTGCCGAAAAGTCAAAAATCTTAGGCAATAATTCGACAGTCGTTAACATCTTTAAAATATCACTTTGACTCAATCCATATTTTCTTTGACCTCTCTAAAACTATTCGTTCATAAAAGATTCGGTTTGATATATCATTTCACAAAATGTAACTATTTTCCCAAAATGCTGATTGTACCTATCAAAAGTATTTGGTTGGTAAATTTCCACTAATTTCATTAATTTATTGTGGTTCTTGTTATTAATTGCTGTTGTAAACGATATCTCGTATTAATTATTCCCTTAGGGCTCAAATATCGGTTTTGTTCGGGCAAACATTTATTTTGTTAGTGTTGATTTTCGGAGAATATCAGAACAATATACCAAGTACTCCATGTTTTTCTACAACAAGGCTATAGCCTTGACATCTTAAAACTATCGTGGTTCTCTTTCGGTAATTATACGGTTACGTATAGCTGCTCCGTTAAGGCAAAACGCCGCGCAAGCCGTTTTGCGTGCTGTTTTTAGGCGCTATCTACTCGTTATTTAAAAAGAAATTTCAATTAATAAAAATACATTAAATTTCTACATATTATTGATTCTAAAATGGTAGATTTCGTTTTTTTTTAATGTTGTGTATATTTCACTAATCTCCTTCCAAAAAAACATAAAAAATGAGAAATAATTATTGATAGCATGCATCTCCTCGTAAAGTGTTCATTAATTATTTTTTGTACTAACACTAATAGATAGACAATTTAATAAAGACCAGTTTTGTAGTTGTTTTACAAAAGACCAAAATTCGATTTTATAAAAAAAATATTCTAAAATCTGGGCGTATTCACTACTGTAATTCATGCGCCACCAGTGCCGCTAGACCAATAGGAATGCTCATATCTCTTGCCGATTTTTTGGTCAGGGTACCGTCTTAATCTCGTGGTCGCATGATTGGGTTCCTGGGTTTGATTCCTAAAGTTGGTTGAAAGTGATTTTGGGCTTTTTCAGTAGGAATTTGTCAGTTGCAGCCCGGAGTTTGAGAGTTGTTGGTGGACCTTTCCTCGGATAGCAAGTAAAGCCGTTGTTCCTGAGTCGGATTTCCTTAGCCGTGGCGAATGGCCGGCGGATAGGTCAAATAAGTCTGCCCGTATCTATCTATATCTATAACAAGTAAAAAAAAAAAACCTCAACAAAAATATTTTATCTTTTAATTACAAAAATTGTCTAGTAGTAAACACGCTTCGATCGACAATCCGTCGAAACACCTAATTACAACACGATATCTTGCGAAAATACCCCATTGCTAAGAAGACTTTCGATAAAGACACTTTTCAAATAAAAAAAAAACAAATCATAATCGGTTCAACCGCTTAAGAGCTATACTGCCACAGACAGATACACAAATGCACAACACAAACAAAGATATAGATACACTACACACATCAAACTTATAATACCTCTATTTTCCCTACATTTTGATAAGTTTTTGACATTGATTGTTGCCTAAATAGGAAAGAATTTAAATGTTTTTAAAAACTTTAATTTATTTTCATAAATTCATGGATACCATCATACAACTAACATATTTTCCCATGGAGGTGGGCAGACTGCATATATATGTAGAATGCCCACGAGTCCCAGCATTATGCTGAGCAATGACCATTTTGCGTGGTTGTGAGGCATACTCTGTATTTGTATTTAAGTTTTCCTTTGTTTTTTTATGTTATGCATCGTGCCTGACGCAAATAAACGTTTTTGCTTCCTTTCTTTCTTCCTAACTATTCAATTGTAAAGGTAAAATAAGGAACATAAGTTTATGGCACAAGAAGGTGGGCAGAACAAATATATGTAGAATGCCACTCAGCCATTTAATTGGAAAGGAAAAATAAGGAAACACAACTCAAAGGTATATAGGCCTATAGCACTTCAGGTTATTTTTATTATTAGTTTTTGTTCGGTTGAACAAAAATCGGCGTTTTTTACCTGCCTCAAACAACAAACTTATAAGACTAAGAGATGCCTGAAAACGAATCAAGTAGTTTACTACCGTCTTTATTAGTACCAAACTTTTATATTTGATGTGAGGTTTTCACTGCGAACCTTAGCAAACTTCAAAACACCAACTTTTTTTGCTGTTACAAAATTCAACTTGGGACTTTATTGCTGAAGAATAAGAACCAAAATGACATAGCTTTTGTTATGGCTAAGATAATTAAAAGATTGTTCTATTTACAGTCTTAGGTTCCGCTTCATAAGTTCTTAAATAATTAATTGTTGGTATGGTAGAATACCAGCAAATAAAAGTTAATGAAGTTAGGTGTGAACATAAGCACATATTATGTTGTTAACAAGTTCTTGAGTTCGTATCAGATTTTAGTTAGACTCAGATATTTCATTAATAAAGAGATTTACAAATCAATTTGAGTTTATTTGTAGACGATTTTCCAAAAAGAAGTAGGCTCTACGTTCAGCTGCATGTCTGTTTTTTTTTTGTTTTGAATATGCTCACCGATTTTGCCGTGGATTTTGGACCGATTTGAACATATTTTTTTTGTATTTGAAAGGGTATAAGTACTCTCGAGATGGTCCCATTGTAACCAAGTCAGAATCTAATGATGGGGACCCATGTTAATCGAGGGAACTCCTCAAATATATATATTGCGAATATATTGCGATTTTGGTATGTTCATCAACATGGCAAGCACTTATTTTTGAGTGGAATTGATGAAGAAGACCACATATGGCCACTGGAACTCCTTAATGATAAGTATGTCACAGGTATAAGATATCTCGAATAGATAAGCGACTATGATGATACAAATACATATAAAAACAAATGGTACTGATTAAAATGGTATCATTGAACTGATCTGATGATGAAGCCGAAAGGTAGGTGCAGGAATAATTAATCCTATACTCTATTCGCTGGAGCAAAAAATAAATAGTAGATTAGTAGCCAAGGGCTGTAAGGCATCAATTGCCCGAGATCTTTCCCTCGCTGCGCTCGTGCGCCTATAGTTCGAGGGTGCAATTGGTGCTTACACCCGAGCTAACTATTCTGCTTTACATCTGGATTGTGAGGTAAGTAGAAAAAAACCCGCATTACCGACAAGGCTGATGCAAAGCGACCACTTTGGTCATTGGGCTGAATGCATGATGTCTATTGCCAGTATGATGGTTAAATGAACGCGAACTTTTTGAAAGAAAGAAGGGTTTTTTTTTAATTACTTACCGCCCTAGGGCTTTTCTAGAGCGCTAATTAGTTACCTACAAGCCCCATTTGGAGGTAATAAGTGTTCGGAGCAGGGCTGGAAATGATACACACGTTTAGATGGAGCAAGATTTCTATAATTCCTTATTAGCACTGTGATTTTACACTTATTGGCATCGCCATATTTTCTCAGAGGCAGAGACAAGAGGACGTCACTAGACGAACCATAAACTTACTTACTAACTTAATTAAGTATCGACTAACTGTCTATTATGAGTTTACTAATCAACACTCCCACTTAAACTTATAATAGAGCAGCGGTAAGAGTAACATAAAAAAAACTTAACTTACTCATCATAACATAGGTTTGATAGTTTAAACTTATGTTAAATTAAATACTAGATTTCTATTTTTTATAAATTTACCAGAAGACAATGCTTTTGTTAAAAAGTCTGCAAGTTGGCAGCAGCTTTCTACATATTTAATGTTAATAACATTTAGTTCCACTTTTTCTCTTATGAAATGATATTTTACATCTATGTGCTTCGTCCTTCGGTGATAGACAGGATTATTAATAAGCTTAATAGCACTTTGGTTATCCATATGTAGGCTGACCACCATTTGTGGTTCATCTATATCAAATAATAACTGCCTAAGCCACAAAATTTCTTTGGCAGCTTCACTTGCAGCTATATATTCGGATTCTGTGGTTGATAATGCCACAGTATTTTGTTTTCTACTAGCCCAAGTAACAGGTCCACCATTCATCATAAATATATATCCTGTATTTGATTTCCTAGATTCAATATCAGATGCAAAATCAGAATCAGAATATCCTACCAGCTCACTTTTACAATTATAAGTAATGCAAACATCTTTTGTTTTAATCAAGTACCGAATTATCCTTTTCACAGCATTTACATGGTCTTTATTAGGATTATTTAAATATCTGCTGACTATATTTAATGAATAAGAAATGTCTGGCCTTGAGACAGTTGATAAAAACATCAGGGCTCCCACTGCTTCCCTAAATGGGAAATTACTTACATTCTCATTAACACTTTTGGTTAAAATAATATTATTATCAGCAGGTGTGCTACATGGGTTGGCATCTGACATGTTGAACCTTTTAATTATGTGTTCTATATACTTCTTTTGGCTTAAAACAATTGAATGATTTCTTTTAATTATCTCCATTCCAATAAAACTATTTAATTTTATCAATTTTATCTCAAAATTCTGTTTAAGATCATTCAAAATATGCAATAATACATCTTTATCTTTTGATATTAATAATGCATCATCGACAAACAAGATCAAGATAACCTTAAAATTATTAAAACAACCAACAAAAATACAGTTGTCTGACTGACATACTTCAAAACCATAGGTGGTTAAGAAAGAAGAAAATGTTCTATTCCAACAGCGAGATGACTGTTTTAAACCATACAAAGACTTTAATAACTTACAGATTTGTCCTGGTTTAGCCTGGACACCCTCAGGGACCTCCATGTAGACATCCTCCTCCAATTCACCATACAAGAACGCCGTCTTAACATCAAACTGCTGAATTTCATAATTTTCTTGAGCTGAAAGAGATAATATTACTCTGATCGAATCATATCTTGTGGTTGGTGAAAATGTTTCTTTGTAATCTATATCCTTTATCTGGGTAAATCCACGTGCACAAAGTCGAGCTTTGTATCTATCAATATTACCATCTGAATTTTCTTTCACAGAGAATACCCATTTTGAGGTTACAGTTTTCTCATTCTTTCTTTCTATCAACTTCCAAGTTATATTTTCTTTATGTGATTGTAGTTCTTCTTTTATAGCTTCCTTCCATTTATTACTATCGTTACATTTTATGGCTTCTTGATATGTTGTTGGTATGTATAATTCAGTAAAATTTGCTTCTATATTTCTACCACTCCTAGGTCGGAGTGTAATATTTCTTTCATCATCACTAGAAACAATTTGTGAAGGCTCATATGTTATATCATCAGGATCTTCTTGACTTTCTACACTTTGAAAACTTGAATCTGAAGTCCCTTGGTTCTCTCCTGTTGAAATTGGTTGAATAGTTAACATATCTTGTACTTCACCTTGTTCTTTCTCATCACCAATGGGAATTGGGGTGATATTTTCCTCCAGTACTGGGGAATTCCTTAGTACTGGTGTATTGTTCTCATTAAAGCGTACATTTCTACTTATTGTTATCTTCTTACTTTCAATATCAAACATTCTATAATTATCATTCTCATATCCCACAAGTATAAGTTTTACACTCTTTTCATCAAGTTTCTTTCTTTTTTCATCAGGTATATGAACATAACCTTCACTCCCAAAAACTCTTATGTGGTCAAGAGCTGGCTTATCTCCATTCCACAGCTCATGTGGAGACACATTCTTTGTCTGACTGGATGAGCATCGATTTAGCAAGTAGACAGTACAATTTACCGCTTCAGCCCACAAATTTAATGGTATATCACGAGAGTACAACATAGATCTAGCGCTTTCCATGAGTGTACGCATATCTCTCTCAGCCCTACCATTTTGTTCGGGTGTATAGGGTGCAGTGCGTTCATGGACTATCCCTTTACTCTCTAGATATAGCTTGAATTCTTGGTTTACAAACTCACCACCGTTGTCTGTATGTAGAATGCGCACATCATGTTGGAACTTGTTCTTCACAATTGCATTGTATTTTAGAAAATAGTTGAACACCTCGTTTTTATTCTTCATTAAGTAAATCTGGCGATAATTGGTTGCTCCATCTTTAAACAAAACAAAGTATTTCATACCTGATATGGAAGGTACCTCAATAGGACCACATACATCACTATAAACAATGTCACCAGGCTGTAATAGGCCCCTTCTGGATTTAAAAAATGGTAACCTTGATTGTTTACCATACTGGCACGCTTCACATATGAACTTTTCATTTCCAGTCAATGTTATTGGAAGTGCACCATTTTTACACATATTTTTAATTTCATTTACATTCAAATGGCCTAACCTTTCATGCCATAATTTTATATCAGTTTCCACAGTGTTGCAACTCACCTGTGTTATTGTTTTTATTTCCAATTCATATAAATTGTTTTCTTTTAATTTTGCACACATTACTACTTGATTGTCCTTCATAACCATAGCTTTATGATTATTTTTGACAATAACATAACCTCTTCTAGTGGCTGCTCCTTCTGAGAACAAATTTCTTCGTAAGTCAGGCACATACAGTACATTTTTAAGTAAACATTGTTCCCATTCTCCTTTTACTACTTTATTTATTAAAATAGTGCCTTCACCACATACCTTAATGTTCTGTTTATTTCCTAATTTGACTGATCTATTATCATTACAGCCTTGAAACTCATTCAGTTCACAGAAGAACTCACGCCTGTATGTCATGTGCACTGATGCTCCACTGTCCAATATCCAGACATCTTCTTCATGTACAGACATACAACAATTCTCCGCACTGAATGCTACCATGTCTAATTGCTTCTGGTTTTTATTAAATGCTCTCCTGGGTTGTCTGCAGTCTCTAGCAAAGTGGCCTCTTTTGTTGCAGTTGTAACATACAAATCGATGATCTGAATCTCGTTGAACATTTTGATTGTCCTTTAATTTTGGATCTTGTTTTTCTTTTGAAGTTACTAATGCTGACTCAGAAGTTGTGTCATTATTAAGGCTTGCTTCTTCATCTATTAAGCGTGAAGTCAGGTTTTGCATTGTTTGGCTTTTAGGATCAAGTGACAACCACGCTTGTCTAAGTGACCGGTATGTCTGCGGTAGTGTGCTAAGTATTTTAGTCATCACTGCAGTATCACTGAGCTTCTCGCCTGATTCTCGTAATTGTTTCGCCAAGCCTTCCACCTTCGACACATGCTGCGCCATTGTATCAGTAGAACAATAAGAATATTGATAAAACTTTTCGTGTATTATCATTTTATTATACTCAGACTTCTGTTCGTAAATAGCTTCCAACTTATTCATTATATCTTTCGCAGTTTCGCAGTTTTCTATTAAAGATATCTGATTTAAATCCATGGATGACGTTAAAATGAACATAGCCATGCCGTCGTCCTTGTTCCATTGCACTTGCGAACTGGCTTCGTGGGGTTTTACCCTATCTAAATCTAACCCTTTTGCTCTCAATGCACATTTAACTTGAAACTTCCACTGTCTGAAGTTTCTGCCATCGAACTTTTCGATTTTCATAGAATTTGCGACTTCCATGATGGTGACCCACGCTGCGTGATTTTTATAACTTTTTAATGTTTCGTAAATTCTGCTCTTTGCTCAATCTAATACGTTCCTGGGCCCATAACCTGTTCGGAGCAGGGCTGGAAATGATACACACGTTTAGATGGAGCAAGATTTCTATAATTCCTTATTAGCACTGTGATTTTACACTTATTGGCATCGCCATATTTTCTCAGAGGCAGAGACAAGAGGACGTCACTAGACGAACCATAAACTTACTTACTAACTTAATTAAGTATCGACTAACTGTCTATTATGAGTTTACTAATCAACAATAAGAACCTACTTACCGAACATGAGCACTCGTTCCACTAGAATCCCCTATTTTAAATCCCCCAGGGGATTGTACAGCACTCAATGTTCCACTACGATCCCCTATGCAGGGGATTCTTTATGTACTAATAAGTTCTATTTCTTTAAAGTTTCCCTTCTAAATAAAAAAGCCACCTATAAAATAACAATACTTAATACATAGAATTAAAAATCGGTCTAAAGAGGGGATTACAATGATGTTAATAAATTTTTCTAAAATAAGTTAGATGTTGAAAAATAAAGTACCAAAAGCATTGAAGAATTTCGCAAGTTCGACTAGTGCAGCGTCTCGGTGGCAGGTTCGAGTCCTACCTAAACCTTAAAACCTTTTGTACTTAAAAAACCGGCCGAGTGCGAGTCGGACTCGCGCACGAAGGGTTATACCGTACCATTATCGCAAAAAACGGCAAAAAAATGACGTTCCTTGCGTGATTACGTCAGAAGTGAGGATATCCGCAGGAGAACCAAAGTTACCGACATAGCCCGAAGAACTGCGAAATTTAACATTGCTCGCAGAACGGATGGCCGATGGGGCCGAAATGTTCTGGAATGGCGACCGCGAACCGGAAGACGATGCGTTGGAAGGCCTCCCACTAAGTGGACCGATGACCTAGGCTTTTAAGTAGAAAAGGTTTTTTTTTATATTTTGCGTTTATAACGTTAAATTAATGTTCATAAATAAGTTAAACATTGAAAAAACCGAACGCCTTAGGTAGGACTTGAACCCGCCACCGAGACGCTGCACTAGTCGAACTTGCGAAATTCTTCGTTTTACGCTTTTGGTTTTTTTTTTTTTTTTTTTAAGGGAAATAACTTTTAGTACTTATAGAATCCTGCATAGGGGGTCGTAGTGGAACATTGAGTGCTGTACAATCCCCTCGGGGATTGAAATAGGGGATTCTAGTGGAACGAGTGAACATGAGATATGTAAAGGTAGTTTAACAACCAAACGTCAGTTGGGTATAATCAGACAAAATTTAAAAAATACAACCTTACCATCTTTAATAATATTTTCATAATAGTTCCCGAGATGCATTTTTAAAATCGGCTATTGGTTTTGGTTTTAATAACACCAGTTTTGTTGTTTACACATTAGAAATATTGTCATTTTTGTAAAATACAGTTTAGAAAATAATAATTGAAATGTTTGGACATATTTGTGTATTTGGTTGTTGTATGAAATAAAAATCTTCACATGATATTTTTATTTTTATTTTAGACTAGCAGTTCTCCGCGGCTTCGCTCCCGTGGGCCACCCCACAGGACCCGTTTCCGGGATTAAAAAATTGCCTATGTCACTCAGGAATAATGTAGATTTCTATTGGTGAAAGAATTTGGTACAAACAAACCAAAAAATCTTTCCTCTTTATAATATTGGTATAGATTTAAGCAAAGTCAAAATGTCCAATACTATTTGATAATCCATCTCACTGACGGACTTAATAGAATTATTATTTTTCTACCCAGGAAACATGCCTATGGAAGAAGAAGACATGTTGAGTCCGACCCTAAAATTGGAAACACACTTACGTGTCATGGCATGGCGCGGGATCCACCAGTCAAACGACCCTGCTCCAGCTTACGTCATTACACAACGAGTTTTGTAGCCAATCAACTGCGCCAGAAGGCGCCACGCCAGGCCACGACACGTAAGTATGTTTCCGTCTAAAGTAACATGGGCAAGGCCAAGAAGATGATGATGACCTTCATTTACTGAAAGAGAGAGATATACCTGTATTGTGACTAGCACAGATCTGAGGCCCTGGTCAAGTGGCATTCAATCATAGAAAGGCTGGCGAAAGCCATTGTCAAAAAAAACTTAATTAAAAAAATCAAAAAACCCGACTGCTTCAAAAGCGAACTAAAAAGTCGTAAACAAGGAAAAAATCATGCTGTGCAGTCGGAGGATACATATTCGCCGGCTGGGTGACCAAAATCTGGTGTATCCTCCGCCTGCACAGCATGATTTTTTCCTTGTTTACGACTTTTTAGTTCGCTTTTGAAGCAGTCGGGTTTTTTGATTTTTTTAATTAAGTTTTTTTATTTATAACTTTTTAGTTAGTTTTTCCGAATTAGATACATTTAAACATATAAGTGTTATATATTTTTGAAATCACCTCTTAAAACCCTTTATTTTGATACCCCACACGATGGGTTTGGAAGAAAAAAAAAATTTGGGCCCCCACAATATGGCACCCAAAATCCGCCATTTTTTTATTATCCAATTTTAATGTAGCCTATGACACTCGCAGAGTTAAGACGCATCGATTGACGTACGAATCATCAAAATCGGCCAACGCGTTTGGTCTCTGGAACGCCACATAGGAACAAACATACATACATACTTACATACATACATACATACATACATAGACTGATAAACACATTACCCTCCTTCGGCAGTCGGGTAAAAAGGCAAAATCTAATCCCTTAAATTATGGAATTTTTACCATCACCTTCGGTGACATCGAATTACACTTATCTTGAGCCTCGGAGGCTCGACATGAGTGTCATTCTATGTCGTGTTGATGTCATTTCGATAGCGTTTGACATTCCCTTATGATTCCCATACATTTTTGTTATTTTTCGAATCAGTTTTAGCGACGCATTCGATGATAGAAAGTCACTTGTCTAGAGCCTCAGGGAAGCATGTCACAAAAGATAGGAGGCTCATGTTCAGTAGTGGATGAAAGAAAGCCAAGTGATGTATCGTTTGATGATATCAGCAAAACTCGACGTGATGGACATAAAGTTGTATGACTTTTCTTTATATGGTAAACGCCCATAATGTTCAAAGGCTTTAGACAAAGTAATATTCTGAAGGTGATTGTCGAAATTTCAAAAATTGCTTAACGTTTTTGACTATTCTGAAAAGAAAGTTATTGTTCGTTTTCTAGTATTTTTGTTTTGGAAGTCGGTTTAATTATACAAATCTAAAAAAAAAAAAAAAAAGTGGAAAATTTTAAGTGGTATCTGCGACCGTTAATGTGTTCTTTTATTTATTTATCGAAAATGGTGGTAATATAACAACGAAACGTCAACAATTTTTCAAAGAAATTGTTCCAAAAATAATAATCCGGAGATCCGTTTATACATAAATTCATACAATACAGCCGTATTGTCAAGCGTCTTCTGCGAAAGTAGAATAATCGCTTACGTTCGCTACATTTACCGATACGTCTCAATATTTACCGAACTGAACAAACCTATCGAATTCCGTCTCGTCTCTATTTATTTATCTCTCCCGACTTCTGCTGATATTACAGCTTTCAGCCTCTAGGAATGAATATCAAAGGAATAAGACACATAGGTATTTATTTGGTGAATGTATTTTTAGTGCGTAAATCAAAGATGAGAGTAGTTTTCCGACTGTGCGTTAAGAGGGCTATTAAATTTCAGTCGAACTGCCGTCGGGTACCGCCTAAGTTAACAGCAGCTAAGTATTTTATTAAGTACTAGCGACCCGCCCCGGCTTCGCACGGGATAAAAAATATCTACAAAAACTTTCCTCGTTTATTGTTAGCGGATATAGACAAAGAGGCGGTAAGCGACTTAGTTTTATACAATGTGGTGATACCAGTAATCGTTAATCATCGTAAAGAAGTTGACATGGTGATAATGGTCAGTGATACAAATATAACTTTGTTGTTATTTTGTGTTTGTGTGTGTCTGTGGCATCGTAGCTTAAAAACGGATAAATCAATTAAGATTTAGTTTTTTCTTTGAAAGGTGACTTAATCGAAAGTGGTCTTAGCTATGTTTGATGAAAATCGGTTCAACCGTTCAAAAGTTATGCGCATTTTACTATTAGAATCGGGGTTTTAGCGCAATATTCGTGTTATAACCAGTGAGGCACCAGTGGGGCATACACGTAATCTTATGAAGAGAGACTGGCAGTTTGTTTTACAATATAATAAAAAAAAACCGTCCAACTGGGCCACACTTCATAAGATTAATAAGTAAAAAAATATGAAAAAGAAATCGCGATCTCTTGGAAGGTCCAACCTTTATAAGGTCAAAAAGGTAGGTAGACGAGTCCGGACTTATGCAAATTAAATTCCTGGAACGGTCTGTCTGCATTTATTATGTTGGGTAAGGACAGGAAAGTTTGCGTATCACGACCTTACCTGTAAATAAAATTACTTTACCTATCGGATATTTGGGAATAATGATAGAAAATATTATGATAGTAAAGATTGGGACGGGTTGAAATCAGGAGCAAATAAAATATATCAGAGCCTGACAAATGAGTATATTACAAGTCATGACCATAGAGGTAGTTATTTATTGACATTAATCGAGGATATTTTTCGTTCTCCTGGCGATTGAGTTGAGTGTAAGCTTTTAATACTAACTTGGAAATTCGTCATTTAATTTCTAACACCGTGTATAAGTTTTCAGGCGAGCAAATAACGTAACTTAGTGTCGTTTAAAATTTTATTTATTTACACCACTAAAACATACAGGACAAACATTTACAAAAACAAGTGTACAATGGGCGGTCTTATCGCACCAGGCAATCTCTTACAGACAACCTTTGGATGGACTGAACAAGAGGAGATGAATTTAGGGCTGTCAGTGTACCAAATATCATAAATAATATTACTTACACATAATAAAATTAAATACATATATACAATACTGCATAAAAGACTAATAAATATCAAAGAACAATGGCCAAATTTCTATAGGAGCTGGACTTGAAATTTATTTTTCATGTCCTAAAGTAAATTATAGCTAGATTCGTTTGTTTTTATGTTGTAAACATCACCCCGTTAGAAAATCATATCGAAATGGCCACGATTTTTTATAATAATGTAAACAATGTGTTTGAGGTTAGAATCAATAACTGCCTTTTACTAGACTGTGGCGTAGCCTAAAAAGGTAGTTAGCGACAACTCGACAAGCGAAGGTAAAAACAACAGAAGGAAATCCAATATAGTACAGTACGTATCACAATTCACAACAACGAGTGAAGCTAATCATAATAACGTACTCTTCCGATGCGAAGCGAATGATCGCCGGGTGTCAAATTGACATTTGACATTGATTGACACTGTCAAGTGTCAATCAATGGCGCGGGTCTATGACAAATAATGTTCCGTTCTAAGCAATTTAATAAAACGCATAAATACTAACTATGAGCCTATATAATTATTTTTATGACAGGAATCCAATGCATAATAAAACAGCGTAGTAGTTGATTTGATGCCTACATACTAATTAAATTGAAATACATTAACAACTATTCAGAAAAACGTTAATAATTATAGTCTTCGAATACCAGTCATTTCATACGTGAAATGAATCGTCAATAGGTGCGTTCTGAACATGGTATTCTAAATAATTGCCAAAAAATTACATAAACAAAAATAAATGGATATCTTTTTTTTGTGGTTACTTAAAGAGACATTTCTTGTGTTTTTTAAAACCTTAAAAAATAAGGGTATTTTTCATATATACGGCAAATTCGGACGCCATCTTTTCATCACCTGGTACGATTTGGCCATCCTTCTTTATAACAGAGAAAGGAGAAGAATACCAATTATAGTGAAAGGTAATGCTTCTTTGGGTATCCAAAAATTAAAATAAATATCTGTTCTAGTCCATATTTCTATTTTTATTTGTCAATTATTTATTTTATTTTAAGTAAATTATAGATCATTTTTATTATATTAATTGAAACTTTATGAAACATTTTTATTAATTGATTACAAATTGACATTTTAAATTGATACCTTAATTAAAATTGTTTGACATAATTGTTTAAATCAAATGTGACATTTTGGTGAAATTTATATTATAGTGTAGCTTTAATAGTAAATGATTTATTCCTAGTGTTATAATCAAATTAATTTTTATGGTTAAAATTTACTACTAATTTAATTTAGTTTGATCATAATTGTAGTCTTGTAGTGTATTGAAATTATCTAACTAATTTTTCAATTGATTTGAATGACATTTTGATGAACTCTTAATGATGATTGTAGTGACCGGTAAATGGGGCAATTCACAGGCTCGTTCACGCACTTAATGACCACACTTCAACACGTCTACTCAGGCCAGTGGCTCGCTTAATACAACGTGGTGCGCACGAGATTGTGTATGTCTGTGTGGGGGAAAGTGGGGATGGCAAAGTGAACGTGTGAGTGAGACAGATACACTACATCCCTTCCTCATTAAAATCTTTATTAAGAATCATCAATCCAATATTTATTCATTTTGTAAGAATGAACAAACAAGTTTTCATATTTGTTATTTTTATGTAATCATAATATTGTTTGTTCTTCACGTGACAGATTCTTGTATTTTAGTCACGATCTCAACATCCCTTCACCCTCCTATTTTTTCTTCAATTTAATTAGAGAAAATAAAGCTGTCACCAAAACTCTGTATACTGTAATATTCCACTGTGTTCCATTTCTATAGTTGTTGTTAGTACGTGGATATTAGTTTGTGATACTTGTTTGTGTTTCTAGAATGTTACTGAAATTGAAAAAAAAGGTGTGAGTTCATGTATGTACTCAAATCTCTAATTTAATGGTAATCACAATTTCTCCAATTTAATGGCAGCAAATCCCACCAATTTAATGGTAGCAAAGCCCACCAATTTAATGGTAGCAATATCAACCAATTTAATGGTAGCAAAACCCACCAATTTAATGGTAGCCAAACCCGCTAATTTAATGGCAGCAACCCACCAATTTAATGGTAGCAATATCAACCAATTTAATGGTAGCAAAACCCACCAATTTAATGGTAGCAAAACCCACCAATTTAATGGTAGCAATATCCACCAATTTAATGGTAGCAACCCACCAATTTAATGGCGGAAACCCACCAATTTAATGGTAGCAAAACCCACCAATTTAATGGTAGCAATATCCACCAATTTAATGGCGGCAACCCACCAATTTAATGGTAGCCAAACCCACCAATTTAATGGTAGCCAAACCCACCAATTTAATGGTAGCCAAACCCGCCAATTTAATGGCAGCAACCCACCAATTTAATGGCGGCAACCCACCAATTTAATGGCGGCAACCCACCAATTTAATGGTAGCCAAACCCACCAATTTAATGGTAGCCAAACCCGCCAATTTAATGGCAGCCAAACCCGCCAATTTAATGGTAGAAACCCATCAATGTAATGGTAGCAATATCAACCAATTTAATGGCGGCAAACCAAATTTTTTTTTTTTTTTATCGTTGCCCCACACTCGGAATTTCTTCCTGTATCGTGGGTGCGTTTACAAACATATAAACTCACATACACAAACACCCAGAACCGAAACAACTATCTGTAGGTCATACAAATATTTGTTCCGTGCGGGAATCGAACCCGCGACACGCAGCACAGCTGTCAATCGCTCAACCACTACGCCAACCGTGCGCCCAAAATTGAAAGGTAGAACAACCAACCAATTAAATGGCAGCGTCTTTTCACTCCAGCTATTCCTATAAGCATAATCAGCCTATAATGCTCCGTTTGCTGGCAAGCGTACCTCCCCTCTGCGACAGGGACAAGGCCTCAATCCACCATACGAGCTAAACGTTGCCCGGCGGAAGTCACACGTGCCCGAATCACCGGCAACTGGACATACGGTTTCCTCACCATGATGATGTTTACTTATAACTGAGAACTATTCCGTGACATTGTAAATCTGACAATCCTCAACACCAATGGACCACACACCTACGAAAGTGTTTACCCTTATGGTTTTACCAAAACAGTTCGGGGTAAGGTGTTAACGTTAACATTGCATATCTTCACAGCTAAATAACTTCAAGGCTATCGATCGATGAGGCACTTTGTTAAAACTGACATTTCGATAGTTGTCTGGTCCTGGCGGTATCTTTTTACAACAGCAGTGGTCATATGGCTATTCTGATCCAGCGTGCTCTCCAAACTGTACACCACTTTAAATCAAATCGTTATCTACGTATATTGAGTTTAGATTTTCATTAGACTCATTCTACATGAAATAGACACTATTACACAACATGACCCGCCTTGAATCTAACCCAAATTGACATAACTCGACTAGGATCTAGCCATACCTTATGGCATCAGCCACCTTGGATCTAGCCTCCTAACCTGGCATCACCCGCTTATGATGTAGCCAAACATATGCCATACGTTCTTTTGTTTCGCTTGAAATACGCTTAATGGTCAGGCAAACCATCTCATTTTAATGATGAATGCTGATCGTTTGCGTTTGTCCATAAACTAACCTTTTCGTCCGTTTGACGTTAATGAAGAACTCATATTCAAACTTTATATTTGTAAGACATACACACACAGGTGTAAATCAAAGTACAAAGATAGCTATTGCTCATCGTGTCTTCTCAAATAGATTCAGGTGTCCTGATTTAAATACTCCGAAAACTGAAAATGTAAATTCTGTGTTGTATTATTTTATAGTGGCGCGAATCTCAGTGTCACAACACTTCTATTTAAATTTTCAGTTTAAAATAATTAATTTTGTAATGACTCAATATAATTATATGTCATATCAACAAGATTGAAGCCTGACCCACCATATACTAATTCTTCTACGGGTATTCTAACCCAATTTGGTCTAATCTTGCTTAAATATATATTTTTTAGCAACAACTTGCCATCGATTTGATAAGACAGTCATAGACTTATATATTATAGTGTGAAAGTCAGTGACAATTAGTTTAGCAATCTCGCCGTGATAAAAATCGAATGATATTTGCTTATTGAATATTTACTCGACATTTACTCGTAGTTATTTAGCATTTTCTTTGAATTCAGAATAAACTCATAAATAGTACACTTAATTGTTCGTATTTATTTCATCTAATTTTATTCTGCGTTTCCTTCTATTAGTAAACAATGCGCGACTAAAGTTAATTCTAATTTCTGCTTTATCACAATATATATTTTTTCCAACTAATGATCTACTTACTGCAATGAACAAAATGGTCATAGTAGTTGCGCGCCTGTATTGACACAGTTTTTTTTTTTTTTTTGAAACGTCTTAAATCCACCATGAGATGACTGGTATATATATAGTAAGAAAAATCTAATACATACCTGATAGGGATAGCAGCTCAACCCCTTTTGAAGAATGGTAGGCAACTGTCAGTTGATTTTAGCTCAAAGACTGATCGTCACTTTAATTATAATCGTAAAAGTACGGACGGACGGATGCATGTCCGCCCGCCGTACAGAACCGCTGAACGGATCCGGACGAAACTCGGCACAGAGACAGATAACAGTCCAGAACAGCACAGAAGCCACCCATCTTAGTAAATAACAATGAAATGTTTGGGTCTCCCTTGTTTGACCGAAACGAATTTGACAAATTTTCACTTACCAAAAAAATTTTCGCATAATTTCATTTCCCAAATTATTACTTAGCAAAAAATCTATTCACGAAAATTTTTAACGCAAACATAATGTTTGGGAAATGAACGTTTAAACTATAACTTGTTTACCAACTAGTACTTTTAACATTTTTTATTTATTCAAATATTTCACTTGGAATAACAGTTTTTACGCAAAATCAAATAAGCCAAATATTTATAGTTTTTTATTTCTCTTTTTTTATATATATATTTTTTAAATTTAATGCAGGTCACAGTTTTAACCTAACCTAACCATTTTTTTTAAATAACTAATTATCCTAATCTTAATAGTTCAGTTCCGGGTAACCTACTAAAAACAATCTCTTTTTTCTATTAATGCAAGTCGTTTCTGGCACTCGCCGGCCGCTGCCGCGGCACCGCTCGCTTCGCTCGCTCGGCTCGTGCGTAGGAGGTCACAGTTTTAACCTAACCTAACCATTTTTTTAATAATTAACCTACTCTAACTACTTCCATAAATAAATTAATATCAAGTAACCATAAATTTGACTTGTTTCAGACAAATTGAAAGAATTAATCAAAAAATAAAATTGTATTTTTTATTATATAATTCAAAAAATCTTATGTTTGCCTTAATACTTTTTGTCTTAACAAATCATTTCACCAAACGTTTATTGTCTGAAGATTGTTTGCTGTAATAAATCATTTGATTAAAGACCAAATGCCATAATGACGTTATACTTGGTAAAATTTTGCCATGTAAAAATTTGACCAAATAAAAATATGCGTACTAAAATCATTCGAAATATTGCAATGGTATAAAAAAAGATTGCTGAAATTTGTTTGGGTAATGAAATTTTGTCAAAATCTTTTCGGCAAAACGGCAGGATCCCGAAATGTTTACTAGGGATAATTTTCGTACTGCGTGCGAGCGATTTAGTTTTTTTTTTTCTTGCTCGGAATGTAATAAGTTTAATATATTGTTCCAAAGCGTACTGTATATGCTGCGTAGGCAATGAACAAACAACAAGGTCTTGAAAAGATTATTTCAAAGTTAATACAAATTTGTTAACTAACTAATATTGTAATAACAAATTGAATAGAAATACAAATTTGTTTATATTGTTATAAATCATTCATTCATTTTCTTTTTAGGTTTAATTTCCCTAAACCACGTACCTAAAACCCCGTATTTTATATAGCACTGTCATAGCATGAGTCACCGCTGTTTACAGCAGGAATTTGGACTCATATGCATGGCTTATGTAACCAAAATGAATATTGTATGCATAGCCTTAGGATGTTTGCAAATACCAGGCCCCTCAGAAAGTATTGCGAAAAAAAGTTTTTATATATGGGAGACTGGCCAGTTATAATGTTTTTCGAAAATATGATTATTTATAAGTAAAAATAAGTATGTTCCAATTTCAAAATTTCCCTCCACATTTTTTGCGAGTTAATTCAAAGTATTGTGTCTCACTGAAATATGGATCTGCGCCGGGAACATTTTAGAGCTATGATTTTATACGATTTCAAGTGTCGCCTGAAACCGGATGAATCGTACGATAGACTTCAAATGGCATTCATGGATGAAGGCCCTTCCAAGGCAACCGTGTATCGTTGGTATAACGAATTCAAGTGCGGTCGACCAACTTTGGGGGATGACGAAAGAAGCGGTCGCCCTTTGACGGCTGTTACCGAAGAAAACGTGCTAGCAGTGAAAAATTTAATCCAAGACAATAGGCGAATTACATATCAGGAGATTCAACACATATTGAAGATTGGATCGGGAAGCGTTCACGAGATTCTACACAGCCATCTTCGCGTGAGGAGGATAGTATCACGCTGGGTGCCGCACAACCTCACCGATGCTCAGAAGCAGGCCCGGGTGGAATGGTGCCGTGATATGCTTAACAAATTTGAAGCAGGCTCGTCTCGGCGTGTTTACGACATCGTTACAGGTGATGAGTCCTGGATTTATCAATACGACCCAGAAACCAAGCGCCAGTCGACTGTTTGGGTGTTTCAAAATGAGCCAACGCCTACCAAAGTGAAGCGATCTAGAAGCGGGGGTAAGATTTTGATCGCTAGCTTTTTTAATTTGACTGGCCACTTGGTATCAATTCCCTTACGGGATCAAAGAAGCATTAATGCCGAATGGTATACTACCAAATGTTTGCCAGAAGTTTTCTCTGTTATAAGCAACAAGCGACCAAACACATGGCTCCGCGGGCTACTGCTCCACCACGACAATGCACCTGCGCACACCGCACTCAAAACGAGGGACTTCCTGGACAGCACGCCAGTCAAACTCCTGGGTCACCCTCCTTACAGCCCTGATCTAGCACCGTGTGACTTCTTTTTATTCCCAAAAATAAAAAATCAGCTCAAAGGGATACAATTTTCGTCGCCGGAAGATGCGCTGGCTGCGTTCGAGCAGGCTGTAAACGAGGTGTCTGCGGAGGACTGGAAAAAGTGTTTTGAAAACTGGTTTAGGCGCATGAATCTTTGTATAGAGGCTGGTGGAAAGTACTTTGAAAAGATTTAATAAAAATATATGTACGTATAGAACAATTTTTTTTAGTTTCGCAAAACTTTCTGAGTGTCCCACGTATTTACGTGCCCATTATGAGCTCTTTAGAATCAGCGTGGCTTGACGTAATTCAATTAAATCTTGAGACCTACAATACACTTTTTTTTTTTTTTTTTGCCCAAACCACTTTTGGTGATATTAAAAGTTATTGTTTATTAACATTAACATTTTTATCGGTAGACTCAATATGGGGTAGTCTCAGTATTGGCCATTAGGATGTACACTACATTGTTGCCCAAACCACCTTTGGTGATATTGAAAGTTACTGTTAATTGTTGTTAATAAATACGTGGGCATTTCGGCCTATATTTACCTGCAATGTACACACACAACATAAACAGTTCATATATACCAAAGTTTTAAGGCCTTCCATTAAGATTATATAGATAAGCCAGTATGGACACCATAGGCGTGGTTGTAACTGCAAACTGCACTAGAGTGCCTATAATCTTTAGGTTTACTGCTTGATTTCGAAAGTCCCGATGGCTAATTCCCCAAAGTAATCCAATCGAACTGCCGAATTGCTGAAACTCCATAGCATCGATGTACCACAATTTCAAATAGCTTTATGTGTCCGAATTGAAACGAAATCACAATATGCCGCTATAAAACATATGGAATCAAAACATATTTCCCGATCATTTGAAACCCCTATTTGAGTTATGACCGGTAACCATAAAATAGTTCGACTAGTTGAGTAGACTATCGATTGTCTGTGGAAAAATTTCAAAGATACTCGCGTTGCAGACGCAGTAATTTGGTTTCAAAATAACAATGTATCGATTTTATTATTCTGATCAGATGTTATGATTTGAAATAGTAAAGTAAATTTTGTTACGCAGCTACCCACAAATACAATTTTGAAATCGTTTCAGAACAGCTGTTTGGTGTTTGTTTAACGGCACAGTTTTTTAATAATTAGACACTACTTAGTCATGGCCCTCGGCTCTTTGATTAGAATAACACAAATTTATTTACCTTCGTAATACTACATTTACTTTATTTTTAAAATCTGGAACGGTTATTTACTCAATACTTAGGCAGAATTTATTTTCCGCTACATAGTTATGTATTTAAGCAGTCATATGATGTTAACACAATAAATAGGTATTTACCATATACTTTTTTCATTTTTATCACGTGAGACCTGCTTAAACATCTTATTTACATAACGGAATGTGGGTGCCTAAACGATAACAAATAACCATGTGTCATGTCATGCATTATCTACTTACCCCAATCCTTCTTCTTTTTATTTACACCAATGTTACTTTACCCTCGTCGCCATTTGTAGTGACCGGTAAATGGGGCAATTCACAGGCTCGTTCACGCACTTAATGACCACACTTCAACACGTCTACTCAGGCCAGTGGCTCGCGTAGTAATACGTGGTGCGCACGAGATTGTGTATGTCTGTGTGGGGGAAAGTGGGGATGGCAAAGTGAACGTGTGAGTGAGACAGATACACTACAATGATATTATTATGAATTGTATTTATTGTAAATGGATTACCGATAAAATTTATTTTATTGAATTGGAACTTTTATCAACCATTTATTATTAACTAGCTGTTGCCCGCGACTTCGTCTGCGAAGCATTAGTAATTCGAATAGTTTATTTTTTATATCGCGGCGTAATATTGTAGGTTTTCCATAAATACTTCTACCCCTCTTTCCACCACCTTAAGTATGATTTCCGGGATAAAAACTATCCTATGTCCTGCCCAGGGTCTCAAAATATCGCCGAACCAAATTGCATCTAAATCGGTTCAGCGGTTTAAGCGTGAAAAGGTAGACAGAGATACAGACAGAGTTACTTTCACATATATTATATTAACTCCGCCCGCGACTTCGTTCGTGTGATGGCAACCAAAGATAAGCTGTTACTAAACCAAATAAAAAATGTGGTTTCATAAATTTCTATGGTTTATAGGTTTGGGACGATTCGTTATTTGACTTAAAGAATAATACATTTTAGGTTACCGCTACAAAGTAAAATCCGCCCCTTAAAACTTAAGGCGGTACCCCTAGCAAAACGCCGCGCAAGCCGTTTTTTGTGCTGTTTTTAGGAGCTATCTAACTACTCGTTATTTAAAAAGAAATATCAATTAATAAAAATACATTAAATTTCTACATAATATTGATTCTAAAATGGTAGATTTAGTTTTTAAATGTTGTATATATTTCACTAATCTCCTTCCAACAAAACATAAAAATGAGAAATAATTATTGATATTATGCTTCTCCTCGTAAAGTGTTGATTATTTTTTTTTGCACTAACACTAATGGATAGACAATTTAATAACGAACATTTTTGTAGAATTTCTTTTTTCAAAAGACCAAAATTCGATTTTATAAAGATTTTATTCTAAAATCTGGGCGTATTCACTACTGTAATTCATGCGGCACCGGTGCCGCTAGACCAATAGGAATGCTCATATCTCATGCCGATTTTTTGGTCAGGGTACCGTCTTAATATACCCTTTCTTTTTTTCTTTTTTTGTTTATGTTAGTTAGATTTCTCAATAAGATGCCTCAAAAAAACTAACATCACTTTACCCTATCAGGGGGGAGGTAGTTTAAAAAAACATAGTAAATTTCGATTATTTAATTTTCTCCACGGAATGAGATTGTTCATTATGTTCATACAAACAAATTTCGCCCTTTTCACCCCCTTAAATGTTGACAGTTCAGTGGCGACTGCGAACCGGAAAACGCAAATTAGGAAGTCCGACATGGTCAAGGCTGCGTGAGTCTGGTGGATGCGAAACGCACAGGACCGATCAGTGTGGCGGTGCTTGGGGAAGGCCTATGTCCAGCAGTGGACGTTGTTTTGGCTGAAATAATGATCCCTACATCAAAAACGAAACCTTGTCCAGTATGATTCTTAACAAACTTTAACACCCACTTAATCCTATTTTGGGGAGTAGTTTCGAAAAAATATAATGACAATCTTTTATTGTTTACTTAGGTTGGAATTTATGTCAACGATCAAGTATTAACCCAAGACATAAAATTCTTTAACAAAACTTTATCACCTGTTAAATAGTATTTTGGAGGAAGTTTCGAAAATCTAATAATATCAACCTTTATTGTTTGTTCAGGTTGGTATTTATGTCAAGTATCAAGTTTATTACCTCAATAAATACATTGAGGCAAAGGCTCAGCTGGCTGCCAAAAAGCTGGGGATCCTTGCAAAGGTTAAAAGGTACTTCACGCCAGAACAGCTGCTCAGCTTGTATCAAGCGCAAGTTCGATCATGCATGGAGTACTGTTCTCATCTCTGGGACGGATCCGCCAAATACCAGCTTGATGCACTAGAGTCGATCGAAAAGCGGGCCAAAAGGCTCATCGGCGATGAGGCACTGGTTAAGTCTAAGCTCCAGAGCCTTGAACATCGTCGCCGAGTTGCCAGCTTGTCGGTCTTTTATCGGTTGCATTTCGGGGAGTGTGCGATGGAATTGCATGATCTAATTCCAGCAAGCCCGTTTCATCATCGGACTACAAGACGTACGGCGATGCGCCATCGCTACATGGTAGACATACCACCCATACGCACTAAACGTTTTGGAAATACTTTCATTATGCGTATAGCTAAGGAGTGGAATTCCCTGCCGGAGTCTGTGTTTCCCGATAGCTACAATCTAGGAGTCTTTAAGTCAAGAGTGAATAGGTTACTTCTAGGCAAGCGTGCTTCATCGTCGACCACATCATCGCTTACCATCAGGTGAGATAGTGGTCAAGCGCGAGCCTATAATATTAAAAAAAAAAAAAAAAAAAAAATATAATTTTTCATAAAAACTTTAACTCCATCTAACTCGACTTTTGAGGGTAGTTTCTAAAAACTTTCTAAAACCATTATTGTTTGTTTAGGTTGGTATTTATGTCAAGTTTGATGTTTATTCACCCAAGAAATCGGATTCTTTTCAAAAATTAAAATCCCCTAAATCAACTTTTGGGGGTAGTTTCGAAAAACTAACAATGAGAGCCTTTATTGTTTATTTAGATTGGTATTTATGTCAAATTTCAAGTTTATTAACTGAAGTAATAAGATTCATGAAAAAAACTTTAACACCCCTAAATCGTCTTATGGGGGTAGTTTCAAAAAATAATAATAGCAACCTTTATTATTCATTTAGTTTAGTATTTGTGCCAAGTTTCAATTTTATTGACCCTAGAAATCTGATTTTTCAAAAACACTGAAGTACCTCCTAAATCGTCTTTTGGGGGTAGTTGCAAAATACTAATAATGACAACCTTTATTGTTTATTTAGGTTGGTATTTATGTCATGTTTCGTGTTTATTCACCCAAGAAATCAGATTCTTCAAAAAAATAACATCCCCTAAATCATATTTTGGGGGTAGTTTCGAAAACTAACAATGAAAGCCTTTATTGTTTATTTAGATTGGTATTTATGTCAAATTTCAAGTTTATTAACTGAAGTAGATTCTTCAAAAAAACTTTAACATCCCTAAATCATCTTTTGGGGGTCGTTTCAAAATATAATAAAAGCAACCTTTATTATTCATTTAGGTTAGTATTTGTGGCAAGTTTCAAGTAAATTTACCCAAGAAATCAGATTTTTCACAAATACTGTAATACATCTGAAATCGTATTTTGGGGGTAGTTGCAAAAAACTAATAATGACAAACTTTATTGTTTATTAGGATGGTATTTATATCAAGTTTCATGTTTTTTCACCCAAGAAATCAGATTCTTCAAAAAAAATAACATCCCCTAAATCATCTTTTGGGGGTTGTTTCGAAAAACTAACAATTGAAGCCTTTATTGATTATTTAGATTGGTATTTATGTCAAGTTTATCAACTGAAGTAATAAGATTCTTCAAAAAAACTTTAACACCCCTAAATCGTCTTTTGAGGGTAGTTTAAAAAAAAAAAAAAAAACAATCTTTATAATTATTTAGGTTAGTATTTGTGGCAAGTTTTAAGTTTATTGACCAAAGAAATCATATTTTCCATACAAACTTCAACACCCCCTAAATCATCATTTTGGGGTAGTTTTGAAAAACTAATAATGTCAATCTTTATCATTTACTTAGAATACTATTTGTGCTAAGTTTCAAGAATTTTGGTCAAAGGAATTCGATTTTTCATACAAACTTTCAACCCCCTTTTTACCCCCTTAGGGGTGAAATTTCCAAAAATCCTTTCTTAGTGCACGCTTACGTCACTTGAGAAACCTTTCTGCCAAATTTCATGCTTCTAGGCTTAGCAGTTTTGGCTGTGCGTTGATTGATCAGTCAGTCAGTCAGTCAGTCAGTCACCTTTCGCTTTTATAGATATAGATTAATTGCAATTGATTTGTCGCAATTGATATCATACAGAAGTTATCGGACTGGGGGCCGATTTTTCAGTGGTCTGAGGCCTTAGTGCAAGTTTTTACTCACGCGTGACTCACGCTCACTCGTGTTACGTAAACGATCTCTTATGTCAAAATGTATACAAAAAAAGAGGTTTCTCCTTACCGTACCCAGACGGCGCTTATCCAGTTTCAATACAAATTTACGTTTACGTTAACACGATTGACCGTGAGTAAAAACTCGCACTAAGGCCTCTGATGGCTTTGGACTGGGTCACTGGGGAGTGGGAATGGCCGTTTTACATATTTTCTATACAAAGGTTCTCGGACCGCCTCGCTGTGTTTTTTGTGCCTCGGTTGAGGGTAGACGGAGTGTTGAGGGATCGGGCCTTAGTTGTTTTGTTTGAATTGAATGTGACATTTTGATGGAATCTATTGGATTGATTGTAATGTAGATATAATGGAATCATATGGTCATTAAATGTAATATTTGTTATAATTATAGTGAGGTAATTTATGTTATTCCATTCTGCATGAAATGGATTAGATGTTAGCGATTGTAATAGTTGTAATGTTTTGTGTTTTTGGAAATAAATGGCTTATTATATTATTATTATTAATGCTTCTTTACCATTTTCTTAAATATTGGCAGTGTTTGTTACTCCCGGGTTAGAACGTAGGCGAAAATATGTGCCTTATAATACCTACAGGGTGACTCTTGTTTCGACGACACAGTTCAGGCAGTGGTTGAGCGATCGGCGGCTGCGCTGCGAGTCGCGAGTTCGATTCCAGCACGTATCAAATATTTACATGGACTACTGATAGTTGTTGCAGTCTGATTTTTCGTGTTTGAGAGTTATTAAATGCACCCACGATTTTGGAGAAATTCTAAGGTGAGGCAAAGATTAAAAAAAGTATTGGGAGGGTTGAAAATACTCTTAATTTGGAACAGCCATGTTTATTGCAGAGTTGGAGGTATTGCTCAGGTCTCTTAGGTTGCACTCTAGAAAATAAGATATAGTCTGAGCAGTAGCTCCGCACTCGTGATAAACATAACAATAATAAGAGCATTCTAGACATTTCATGGTAACGTAAAATGCCAGACATACGAACGAAAAAAATTCGCCAACATAACGAATTACGGGTAAGTTTTGGAAATACGAAATCTGCTAAAAACAAAAGCAAAATGTACATTTTAAATACTTTCCAACACTTTGGTACATCCACTTCATATTTCAGCAAACACTGACAACGAGTGTTTCTAAAACCCCACTACTAAAATTGGGCAACATTTGTCAAATGTCACAATATTTCAATCAGCTAACAGCATGAAGCACTGCTGGCGTCCAAAACGGAAAAACAACTTTATTATGAAAAGCCAAAGCTTCACAATTGATTGACGGCCAATTAGAATTTAATTTAACGTTGACACTTTGGCTCGAAGTTTTTAATTTTGTCGATGATGAATAGCGAAGCGGTGTTCGTGCAAATTTTTGGACGATCACGTTAGAGGTACGAAAACAGGAAATGTTCAGCTCACCTTAGCTAGAAATTTTATAGTAATTTGATTCTTATTCTAATCGTGCTACCTATACAGGTTGAGGTTTCGCCCTGTACGTCAGTTTTTTGTTTGCTATTTTTTAGCGAAACCCGAGAGGTACAGTTTTTTTCATTGAAGGTACTGAATAGAACAATTGAGACCAATATCCTCAAAAAGTTTCAACAAATCGGAGACTAGTGACGTACAGGGCGTGTGACGCCATCTGGGTTGTATCGTGCATTGGTATTTGACACATAATATACGAGTTTATGTAATTGGGACCTTTTGAGAATGGGACCTTTTGAGAATGGGACTTTTCGAGAATGGGACCTTTTGAGAATGGGACCTTCTGAGAATGGGACTTTTTGAGAATGGGACCTTTTGAGAATGGGACCTTTTGAGAATGGGACTTTTTGCGAATAGGACGTTTCGCGAATAGGACATTCTTTTTCACCGTGACATTTTGCGAATGGGACATTCTGCGTCAGATCCGTTTTTAAGTGTACGTTGATGGCCAAATCCGAAACTATTAGAAATAGTCATAATCACTGAAGGAGTCTCGTGTCCATTCGTTGGAGCAATGTTCGGTGCTTTCATTGTTTATGAACGTTATTAATTATACCTATTTATTTTGTTAAATATAGCTGTTTATACGGAACCCTCAGTGCGCGAGTCAGAATCGCACTTGGCCGGTTTTTAAAGATATTGTTTCTGAGCTGCACGCGGGTGGCAGAAAATTGTTTGTTTCTATGTTCTAAGGGTAATCTAGTGAAGTCCTGATCCACAAATACAATATCTCACAGATACAAAGTTACATTATTAAAGAGTTTTATAAGATTTGTTGGACTTGACAATGACGTCACGGACGATCACTTCACGGTTGGGACATCGTGACAGTCCATGAAACCTGGACTTCTTATTGCTATTGAGTCAATTGATCGTATTGCTTTTACGAACTGTTATTGTGTTATACAATGATCATACGGCAATCTTCATTTACAGTTAATACTAAATTGTCCTATACGTCATTCTTTTTTACCCGACTGCCGAAGGAGGGTAATGTGTTTATCAGTCTATGTATGTATGTATGTATATATGTATGTAAGTATGTATGTATGTATGTATGTTTGTTCCTATATGGCGTTCCAGAGACCAAACGCGTTGGTCGATTTTGATGATTCAAACGTGAATCGATGCGTCTTAACCCTGCAAGTGTCATAGGCTACATTAAAATTGGACAATAGAAAAATGGCGGCTTTTGGGTGCCATATTGTGGGGACCCAAATTTTTTTTTTCTGCCGAACCCTTCGTGTGGGGTATCAAAATAAAAGGGTTTTAAGAGGTGATTTCAAAAATATATAACACTTATATGTTTAAATGTATCTAATTCGAAAAAAAAAATAACTAAAAAGTTATAAATAAAAAAACTTAATTCAAAAAATCAAAAAACCCGACTGCTTCAAAAGCGAACTAAAAGGCGTAAACAAGGAAAAAATCCTGCTGTGCAGGCGGGGGATACACCAGATTTTGGTCAGCCAGCTCGCAAATATGTATCCTCCGACTGCACAGCATGATTTTTTTTACAAGAATTGGTTTAGACGTAATTAAAAACCGGATGGTAAAAACCATTTTTGGGAAAAATTAAACTGCGTGATGGTCGTGCCGAGAATGAGAAAAGGCATTTGCCCTGTAGTGCCGGTGACTGGTTGTTATTATAATACTAGCTTTTGATTTTGGGTTGGCATGAGTGAAATTCCAAAATTGTCCCACGGGAAGATGAATTATCCTTTGTCGTGATCTAAGTCATGGTTTACTTGTGTGCCAAGTTTCATCCTATCCTAATCCGTACAAATATTGAGGCGTGATTAATAAAAAAACCGGTCAAGTGCGAGTCGGACCCGCGCACGAAGAGTTCCGTACCATTACCGCAAAAAACGGCAAAAAAATACGTTTGTTGTATGGGAGCGCCACTTATATATTAATGTTATTCTGTTTTTAGTATTTGTTGTTATATCGACAATAGAAATACATCATCTGTGAAAACTTTTACTGTCTAGCTATAACGGTTCATGAGATACAGCCTGGTCACAGACAAACAAACAGACAGGCTGACCGGAGTCTTAGTTATAGGGTCCCGTTTTTACCCGACTGCCGAAGGAGGGTAATGTGTTTATCAGTCTATGTATGTATGTATGTTTGTTCCTATATGGCGTTCCAGAGACCAAACGCGTTGGCCGATTTTGATGATTCATACTTCAATCGATTCGTCTTAATCCTGCGAGTGTCATAGGCTAAATTAAAATAGGACGTAAATTGGTGGGTGCGTTTTGAAACATATAAACTCACTTACACAACACCCAGAGCCGGAACAACTATCTGTAGGTCATATAAATATTTGTTCCTTATGGGAATCGAACCCGCGACACGCAGCGCAGCAGTCAATCCCTCAACCACTGCGCCAACCGTGCGCCTTTGTTATAGATGTACTATATATTACACGCCTAAAAAGCGTGCATATTTGCCATGGGTGTCATTGTTATGATTTTCAGGGTCGCTAATAACGAAAATAGGCTAATATTAATAATTAAACGATGCTATATTTTATCGTATTTTCAATACGAGAAACAACGGAACCTTACTCTGCACGTAGCCCGACAGGCACTTAGCCAGTTTTTATACTTCCTTCATTTCGAAGGTAAAAAGTTAATTGGTTTGTCCTTTCCTGTCACGGGTTGAATACGTTAATCGACCCCCAAAGTAATTGAGGGGCTGATAAAAAATGAGTAATGGAAATTTTTGTATCGGCAGATTCGGTAGAATATTAATCGTATCAACATTGGTCAAAGACTTTTTGGTTTTGACGCAAAACATATTTTGGGAGTGTATTAATTAAATTAATGGCCACAATAAGCAGAAAATTACTCAACTTTCACACCAGCTAACACAGTCTTATGTAAGTATTTTTAATAAAGCCCAAAACAAAATTCAGTTTCTTTAACCCCTTGACTGTCGGAAACGCGGATCCGCGCGGGGCTCAAAGATTTTTAATTGTTTCGGTAATTAAGGGATTTAACCGTTTAAATAATATAGGCAGTTAGATAGATACAAAAATGTAATAAAACATAGGTAGGTTCCAACCAATCCAAAAACAGACCTCGGCAAGCGTTGCTTAACCTTGTAGATCGCCCGTGCGACTTTTATCACTTAGACACAAGCTCAAACTAAACACTGTGTCCCTTAAATTACGAGTCATAGTACCACCCAAAACTAAAGTCTGCTAGCATGACTTGTCTATTTCATAACTATCACTCAAACACGACAATGCTTTCTCTAGCTATACAATAATATATATATATATATATCTAAGTATTGTAACCTTCTACTATTTGTGGCCGGTTAGTTGAATTATAGTAGAACCACAGAGCAAGGAGTCAACATATACTTTTTAATATTTTGATAGGCTCGCGTTTGACCACTAACTTACTCACCTGATAGTAAGCGATGATGTGGTCGACGGTGAAGCACGCTGCCTAGGAATAAACCAGCGATTCCCAAACTGTGACTCTCTCACGGGCGTCGTTCTACCTATGCTAACTGGCTATTCTGCAATTGCAGTAATAGAATAGAATAGAATACTCTTTATTATGTACACCATATAAGTTACAGAAAGTATAGATGAAGATAACATTACTCAAGTAATGACTATCATAGCCTTATTCATCATCATCATATCAGCTGAAAGACGTCCACTGCTGGACATAGGCCTCCCCCAAGTGTCGCCACATTGACCGGTCGCGTGCGTCCCGCATCCAGCGAATCCCCACAACCTTCACCAGGTCATCGGTCCACCTGGTGGGAGGCCTTCCAACGCATCGTCTTCCAGTTTGCGGTCGCCACTCCAGAACTTTTCTGCCCCATCGGCCATCAGTTCTGCGAGCAATGTGCCCTGCCCACTGCCACTTAAGTTTGGAAATTCTTCGGGCTATATCGGTAACACTGGTTCTCTTGCGGATCTCTACCACGATCACTGATCCGATTCGATCACGCAAGGATACTCCAAGCATAGCCCTCTCCATTGCCCTTTGGGTGACTGTAAGCTTTCTGATGAGGCCCATTGTCAGCGACCACGTCTCAGAGCCATAGGTCATCACTGGCAACACACACTGGTCATAGACCTTCGTCTTGAGACACTGTGGTAAGTTGGACGAGAAGACACCGCGCAATTTCCCGAACGCTGCCCAGCCGAGTCGGATTCGACGGTTAACCTCTTTCTCGAAGTTGGCCGAAGATAGCCTTATTAGCCAGTCAGAATTGTCATGGGTCTTAAATTACTTATCCATAATTGCACTAAATCGGGAGGAATGGAAGGAAGAAAGGGAGGCCTTTGGCCTGCAGTGAAACAGAACAGGCTGAAAATAATAATAAATAATAATAATTACATTGCATTACATTTCAGTATCAGGCAGCCTGAGAGTCTGGTTCACTACCCAAGTTTCTTACACCAGGAATTACCCACCTGCTCCACAAATCTGCTAAAATCTGTTAAAATTAAACAAATCGATAAGAATTCCATCATGTCGGTCTCCCAGAATAGATGATTGAGCTGAGTGGTGCCAATCCATGTGTCATGTTCGTGAACGGGCGCCATCAGTTGGGATTGGTCATAACTTAGCTGCCTCCGCCTGTTTTTAATTACCTAATTATTGTATTTTTAATTGTTTGTTTTACTGTAGAAGCTTTTAAGTGCGTTACTTTTTTTTTGTTTTTTTTTTTACATCGTTCTCACATGTATGTATTTTTTTTTCCAACAAGATAATGTAACCAAATACTTGTAAAACACATTTTTTGTAAAAGAGTATGTGTGGAGTTTCTTGTCCATTCTTCTCCACAACAAGCTACATTTCCGAATGGACGGTAGAATCAATTACCCCCGGTTTCCCAGCTCGGAATTGTCGGGGGGTTGGTGTGGAGGGTTGTCGGACGCGCGTTGTCTGCTGTGATTGGTTGAATGAATTTTCAACAGCCAATCGCAGCGGATAGCGCTTGCTTGGCAGTTTGTCGCATTGGTTCGCCGATGATTTTGAGCTGGGAAACTGGAGATTAGTATTAGATTCAAATATATATTTTTTTGACGTTCGAAAGTGCCGCTTAATGGCCTAATTGAATAAATAAATTTTGATTTGATTTGATGTACTAATGGATCTCACGTTACTAAGGAGCATTTTTTAAGTGTTTTTTTAAGAAATATTATAGATGTATTTAATAAGAATAAAGGAGATAACAATTAAATTATTATGAGTAAATAGTGACACTCACTTACACGCTTGATTTGCAAGAAAAGTTTTGACCACGTTATCTTTAGAATTGGTCGAGGCGTCTCGGTGCTCTGTGGGTCGGACTATATCATAATTATTTTATTCTGAAAAGATCTTGGCACAAAAACCTCATTTTTCATCGTGTATTACAAACGAATGATGAAGCAGTTTTTCTTGTTATGTAAAATCCTTCAGGAGACAAAAATATTGTATTTCGGGAACGACATGGATAACCTTTTTTTATTTTGTGAACGGTTATTAATTTTTTGATTTAATTAAGGATTCTTTCACTGAGAGAAATTTACATTGTCACTGTGCAACTTATTTTACTTTTTATACCGCAAAAATGCACGGTTCGATGCTAGTTTTTAACCGACTTTCCAAAAAAGAGGAGGTTATCAATTCGACTGTATTTTTTTTTTTATGTTTGTTACCTCAGAACTTTTTACTGGGTGGACGGATTTTGATGATTCTTTTTTATTTGAAAGCTGGTGCTTGTCATGTGGTCCCATTTAAATTTCATCAAGATCTGATGAAGAACTTTGGAGATATACATCGGAACTCTTTAATAAATGACTGCAAATCACTCGGGATAGCTGCAATCGCATGTCTGTTTATTGTTTGACCATTACATAACATAACATCACACTAGTACGCTCTAAAGAGGGTACGCAGGTGTGAACAGTTAACCCTGGTATACTCTCATTCCACCGGTTTTGTTTAAGTTTCATGTTATTGGGATAATCAATTCTGGCTTCACTTTGGACATTATAGGTACCTAACCTATAGAACTGGTCCATTATGTACCACAACTAAAAAGTGAAAAATAAAAAAAACTTTTTACAAAAAATACAACCGACTTCCAAATAAAAACTAAATAAAAATTCCAAATAAAAATTTATTTTTCACTTTGTAGTGTTTTTATTTTTTTAAATTTGTCTATGTTAGTTTTTAATTATGGTCTGGCAGTTTGCGTAGTTTATGCGGCCTACCCGAATGTCCTTTCTTTGGTATTGTTCGTCGAATCGTTGAGCTCCCTTAATTCTGAGTTGAGCTGCAAGGTTATTGACAAATGCGTCCACTGACTGGACAGATCCACTCAATCTGGCTGGTTCTTTCCTCAAAAGACCATTTCAGATCGACATCCGGACTTTAAAAGAGACTATGACCTCTCAGTTTGTTTCGGTCTTTCTTTTCAGAGTAGTCAGATAGGAAACGCCGAACTCGTCTACTTTAAAAAAATATGATCGACATGTAAAAATGTTTGTACAAACAAACTTACAGAAATAAAATCACTTATCATTTAGCAAAGTCGCGTGAAAAAACTAGTTTCTTATAACAATACCTAAAAATACTATGTAATTCAATTAAAGATAAGGATCGTCTTACGACCTTTAGATAGCTCATCTCTTGAAATTTTTAAATCACCGACGTCAGAAACTTAGATTATTGAATTCAATCAACTAAGTATACATGAAAATTACATTAACCTTAGTTTAAATATTTTACTCGAACAATTATTTAAGAGCTCATGAATGTTTTTTAAGATCTGCCAAAAATTGGACGGGATTTTTACGAATTTGAGTGTTGTAAACATTGCCAAAAGATCCCGATTCTTGAAGAAGATACTATGAAGTTTGCTTGATGAAGGGGCAGCATACCGACTAGTAAAGACATAAAACTAGCTGGATTTGGAAATGGGTGTACATTTAAATTAAGAACAGATATTTAGGAGACAGATATGAAATGAATGAAAAGAAAAGATGAAATGAATGAATAAATGATGAGAACAGAAGAAGAAAACGTGTTGCGCTGACCACAAATAATTTGGGACAAGTGCAGGGAGAAGATAATGAATTAGGAGACAGATACCGTTGGCTAAAGTAAAAGTCTTCGATTATAGGAAATAATCCTTTCCTTTTTAATATTTGCATACGCTTGTTAGTTAATCCCACAGATACGAGCACGGATGCCATGTCTGTGGATCAATTGTAAGGCAGGAGTGGTTTTTTAATCGGTAGTCATCTAGGTGAGTCCGACACTGCAGAGATGGCTCGTATGTGAGGCAGCACGGGCGTCTATGAGGTCTTCCAATACCTACCAAAAAAAAACACATTGATCGAAGTTTAAATATTAATCAATAAATAAGGTAAGCTATGTCTAAACCACTAGAGGCAAAGAGCTTTTGCAGTACCTACTATACAAAGGATTCCGCAAACAGGATTATGAGCAATCAGAAATAAATGGCATTATTTTAATTTCGTGTCGTAATTTTGTATTTACGATATTAAATTAGAATCATGCCAAGACTGCTATTGTTGTGTGTAGAACTATTATAATCTATGGTTGATGTTAATAGAGTCTGTGACAGGAAAATGGAGATGACTCTATGGTAACATGTACGTGAGGAATAACCAAAAATACAAGCACTTTTTAATAATGAATATTCTTTTATTGTAATACATAACATGGCGCTGCAAAAACAAAATACCGGATTGGAACCTGAACGAGATGGTGAAGGAGTTGTGGGCTTAAAACCCCCACAGCCTTTGGTAAATTTATCTGCTGAAGGGTTTACTACGTAGATTCAGCTATTTGAAATCTACAGAAAAGCAACCGGCGTCACTAAAAAAGACCAAGATGTCCAAGTAGCAGTGCTCCTGCATTGTATGGGAGAGGCGTGTGTGGAAATTTTCAATACTCTACAAGTAAACGAACAAAGTACATATGAAGAAGTGAAAAAGGCGTTCAACCAACACTTTGTACCAATAAAGAATGAGTGTGTAAATTCACATGTATTCTTCACAAGAAGTCAAAAAGAAGAATTCTTTGACCAATATGTGACTGACTTAAAGAAATTAGCAGCAGAGTGTAACTTTGGTGAATTAAAAGACAGGTTGATCAGAGACAGAATTGTTGCAGGAATAAAAGATAATAGACTCCGAGACAGGTTACTAAGAGAAGGTGACTTAACTTTACATAAGTGCATAAACATATGTAAAACAGCCGAGTTGGCATCAGAACAGGTGAAAAATTTGAGCATAAAGATGATAAAGAGATATATAAAATAAATAGAGAAAATACACAAAATTAAAAAAAATATGCCACAAGCAGTACAAAGTTTAAACAACCAGTTACAAGAACCAACCATGAGTGCTCAAGATGTGGATACAAGCATGCCCGAGAAAAGTGTCCAGCATATAATAAAAAGTGTTTAAAATGCAACAAGTATGGTCATTTTAGTAACAAATGTCTGACTAATAATAAGAAATATGTAAGAAGAGTAGAAATGGAAAATAACAGTGAGGAAGAGGAGGAACTAAACACTATGAGGTTAGGATTAATTAAGATTAACTTTGTTTAAAATAATAATCAATTATGGCAAGAAGAGGTCAACTTTTGCAAAAGTAATAGTAAGGTCTTGTTTCGATTAGATACAGGTGCTCAGTGTAATGTCATATCAAAAAATCAATGTAAATTGCTTAAGATTTATGAAATAATTCCTTCAAATTTAAAATTAAGTAATTATGATGGGGTCGCATTGAAACGGTTGGAAAAATTCAGGCAAAGTGTGATATTGGTGGCATAGTAATATAGTTGAATTTCAAGTATGCAAAGGAAATTTTGAACCATTACTAGGATTACCAACTATTGTAAAATTTAATTTACTAAGTAGAGTACAAAATTTAAACTCAAAAAATGATTTTATTTCAGATTATCCTGAAGTTCAGTGGTATAGGTAAAATAAAAAATTATGAGTATAAGATTAAATTAAAACAAAGTGCTGTTGGAAAAGTAGAACCATGTAGACATGTACCTTTTAAACTTTTACCTAAACTTAAAGAAGAATTGCAAATTATGGAAAAACAGGATATTATATCAAAAGTTGATAAAGCTACTGAATATGTCAATTCGTTAGTAATAGCTATAAAACCAAATGGGTCCATTAGAGTGTGTCTAGATCCTCAACATTTGAATGATGAAATTTTAAGAGAACAATATATGTTACCAACATTAGAGGAGATAACCTCAAAACTTAAAGGTTCTGAATATTATAGTACATTAGACGCTTCATGTGGATTTTGGCAAGTTGTTTTATCTAAGGCTAGTAGGGAACTTACAACGTTTAATACACCCTTTGGTAGATTCATGTTTAACAGATTACCTTATGGTTTAAATTCTAGTCCGGTAGTATTTCATAAATTGTTCAGTAAAATCTTTGAGGACATAGAAGGAGTAGAAATATTTGTGGATGATATTTTGATCCATGCGGATTCTGAGTTTCCTCAGAATCCGCATGGATCAAAATATCATCATCATCGACATGATAGTATATTAAAAAGAGTATTAGACAGAGCACGAGAATATTACATTAAGTTAAATAAAGATAAATGTAAAATAAAAGTGAAAGAGGTAAGATACTTAGGACATATTTTATCAAGTGAAGGAATAACATTAGATAAAGACAGGGTTAAAAGCATCACAAATATGGCAACACCTACCTCAAAAACTGAATTATTAAGATTTTTAGGAATGACTTATAATGTTTCCAGATTTATACAGAATTATTCTGATTTAACTTCGACTCTTAGGGAGCTAATAAAAAAAGATGTCTTATTTATTTGGGGTACTGTGCAACAGGAAGCATATGAAAAACTTAAAAAAAAATTGTGTGAACCTCCAGTTTTAGCTTATTTTGATATAAACAAACCAATTGTACTAAGTGTAGATGCATCAAAGGATGGCCTAGGTGCTGTGTTGTTACAAGATAATAGGCCTATTGCATATGGTTCTAGATCATTAAGTAACACAGAAAAATGTTACAGTCAAATTGAAAAAGAAAGCCTTGCAATTGTGTTTGGCTGTAGTAAGTTTTATCAATATTTATTTGGTCAAGAATTTGTTGTTGAATCTGATCATAAACTATTAGTTTCAATATTTTCAAAGCCAATGAATAAATGCCCTCCCAGACTACAAAGAATGAAAATGGCTTAAAATGAATATAATTTCCCAGTGAGGTATAAACCAGGGAAAGAGTTGGTTGTTGCAGATCATTTAAGTAGAAGTTATTTGAAAGATAATTGTAAAACTCACGGAGAAGAATTAGAAGCTTATGTAGCTACGGTATTTAAAAAGTTTGATGTATCTAATCAGAAATTAAAGTTAATTATTAGAGAAACTTTAAAAGATAAAGAATGACAGTCTGTATTAAAATATATACGAAATGGATGGCCAAGTAATAAATGTGAGGTGGAGTCTGATGCAAAAATATATTTTTCTTTAAGAGATGAGTTAAGTGAATATAAGGATTTAGTGATGAAAGGTTGTCAAATTGTAATACCACAAAGTTTAAGAAAAGATATGTTGTCTAAAATACATTATGCTCATTTAGGTATTGTAAAATGTAAGTCATTAGCCAGAGAAACTGTGTACTGGCCAACAATGAACAAAGAAATTGAGGATTTCAAATTGTGATACTTGTAAGAAATATCAAAATGCTAACTGCAAAGAACCAATGATTTGTAAAGATATACCAGTTAAGGCATGGCAAATATTATCTGCAGACATTTTCTTTTTGAAAGGAATTCCATATATTTTAGTTGTAGATGCTTATAGTAAGTTCATAGAAATTAAAAAAATAATAGATTTATCTGCTAATGTTACTATTAAATGTTTAAAAGAAATATTTGCACGGCATGGAGTGCCAGAAACATTGTATACTGATTCAGGAACTCAGTTTACCAGTATTGATTTTGCAAAATTTTGCAAATCATTGGTGTTTTTCTCACATAACAACAAGTCCAAAACATCATCAAAGTAATGATTTAGCTGAAAGGTACATTCAAACAGTTAAACGGATGTTGAAAAATGGTATAGAAGAAAATAAGGACATTTATATGGGACTGTTGACATATAGAAATACACCAGTGTCTGACAGTGGCAAATCACCAACTGAACTGTTGTACAACAGAAAGGTAAATCACATGATACCTAGTATATGTAAATTCAAAGCTAATAATTATAAGAAAGAATTGTATATGAAACAGTGTAAACAAGAATATGATTATAATAAACATGTAAGACCATTGCCTAAGATAGAGGAAGGAAAAATTGTAAAGATCAAAGAGGAAGGCAGGTCAGGACCACATAAAAGTGGAGTAGTCTTAGGTTATGGAAAAGTTCCTAGGTCATATTTAGTTAAGACAGAAGAAGGTAATGGAATACAAAGAAACAGAAAAGATTTAATTAGTAATGGATAATATTATGACAAAACTATAGATCTAGATATTACAGATAATTGGGATGAAGAGAATAGGTTGAGTTAAATAGTAATGAAACAAATGATAATAATTTATAATTGAAAATAATAGAGACAATATTTGTAACGAAAATACAGATTCAAATTATAGAACAAGAAGTGGAAGAATTGTGCACATGCCTAGTTATTTAAATGATTATGTTTAATTAAAGTTTACAAAAGAAGGGAGATGTTGTGTGTAGAACTATTATAATCTATGGTTGATGTTAATAGAGTCTGTGACAGGAAAATGGAGATGACTCTATGGTAACATGTACGTGAGGAATAACCAAAAATACAAGTACTTTTTAATAATGAATATTCTTTTATTGTAATACATAACAGCTATCTTTACGAAAACCGTTTTCTGTGGTTTTACCTATCCAATATGCGACTACCCATTAATTTAAATATACCATACCATGGTATATTATTTTCTTGAAATTATTATGGACGTCTCAGTTCACTACAACCTTTTATCTTAAAATATTCGAAAACATATTTAGATACCAATTAATTTTAATCAGTATAGCAATTATTATTTTTAGAGGAAATATAAATTGAAAACATTTTAGTATTGCAAATGATTTATGTAAGACATTATGCTTAATCATCTTATATTTTAGTTACCCTTAGTAACCCTTTTAGTTTTCCTTCTTTTAAGAAAAAAAAAGTTCGGACCTCCACAGTATGGTGCCTAAAATCCATCGCGGCTTTGATTTTTTTTATCGTTAGTTTTGTAAAAACAATTGACACAAACGTGTGTGCAAAATTTCAGTTCAATTGGATACTGGGAAGTGGGTCAAATTTAATTTGCAAGATTTGACTACATACTCGTACACCGGGACAGATCAAAGTAAATAAAAGTTTGTAAAAGAAAACAAAGTCATGCCTCTGATTGATGGCAGCTTTTCAAGCACGGGTATGTGGGTTCGCCACATACCCGTGCTTGAAAAGCTGCCATTGCTTGGTGCAATTTTAAACGAGCAACATTTGCCACGATATTTAAAAAAGAGCCCGAAAACAATTACAGAAAACATTATATATAGCCCGCCTCTGCTTTGTACAAAAATATGTTTGGAAATCAATACGGCTCAGTAGCGCACAGGTTGGCTGTTCTATTGACGGTCTATGTGTCAATAGCATTAGTTATGTGGAAGACATGGTGCTGCTGAGTCCGTCAATTAGCGCACTCTGGAAGTTGTTGGCGGTCTGCAAAGCGTATGCAGAGACGCATGGCCTTTTGTATAATGTGCAAAAAAGCAAGCTTCTTGTGTTTAAGGTTAACCATAAAAAACCAGCACATTTACCACCGGTTATGTTAAGTGGTGTGGCCCTTGGAAGAGTGCCAGATTTTAAATACATAGGGCACATAGTAACTGAGGATTTGAAAGATGATGCTGATATGGAAAGAGAACGGAGGGCCTTGGCTGTCCGATGCAACATGTTGGCCCGCAGGTTTGCGCGTTGTACACCTAAAGTGAAACCAACTCTTTTCAAGGCCTTTTGCAAATCGGTGTAAACGTGCACTCTGTGGGTTCGATATACGCAAAGGGCATAAACCGCCCTCAGAGTTCAGTACAATAACACCTTCAGGATGTTGTTGGGGTTACTGCAGCGCGTCAGGGATGTTTTCCGAAACACGTGTGGATTGTTTCAATACCATCCTACGAAAATGGATGGCGTCCATGATGCGCAGAGTGCGTGGGAACCCCAACAGCATTCTGAAGTTCATCCGTGATAAGCCGTGTGGCGCCATCATGGGTACATGTACACGTGCATGTGCCCGGTGCGTCAGGTAAGCGCAACAGATACATGTACTGATTGTTTTGTTTTATTACTAACATAGTTTGTAAGTATTGTGTACTAACAATATAAATATAAATAAAATGTCGGGTCTAAGTGTGTTACTAATATAGTTTTTAAGTAATTTGTAATATTAACAAAACTACGGACTTTTTTTTTAATTTAATACTCTTGCATTTAATTCACAGGTAACAAAATCTTTTCAGAGAGGCTCGAGAATGCGACAGTGGCGTCAACGCGTATTCTTAGAAATTATTTATAGCAGTCGGTCTATTCTGTAAATTCTCCATGTGAAAACTTAGGTGAAGCGAGCTAGAAATAAGGATGAATTATAGAATTATAGCAAAAAACCATTAAATTAGCAGTTTTAAATTATTAACTAATTCAGGAAAAATAAAAAATAAAACACAACATTAGGATTTTATCGAAACCCATGCCATCCAACCACCACCCATCTAGGCTTCCTCAGCCCCCCTAGCCAAGTTACAAACGTTTCCTATCAAATCACTTTCTACAATCGTTAACGCCTTCTATTTATATGGTCTGACCACGTGACATAACGTTCAGATGTGTCATTCCCATACATTGATTCGTTTTCTACTAGCGTTATCGATTGTAGACTGTCAACTTGGCTACAGGTGCAGGTGCTTAATTGTTGCAAATGGGTCACATTACCACTTAACATCCTGCTGGAAATACGTCAAAATACCAGTGGTCCTGTATTAAAAAAATATTAACAAGAAAATGCTGATACTGTAGTCATGACAAAAAGCTGTGTACCGAATCGAGTTTTCTTAGTATCAAAAACACGATATTTCAACTTTGAGAAACAGAAACTGTTTCAATTTGGTAAACAAAGGTTTCGTTTACAGTAACTTCGTGGAAGTACTCTTTGAGAATTGTTGTTTGTAGTTTTTAATAGAAACACAATCAGAAAAATCATACACGCAAAAACGCAATCACGATAAAGGGGAAATTCCTTGTGTTGGGCAACCTGTTTTGTTACTATTTTTTTTACCTTCTTCTTCTAAACATATAAAAGAAGAAAGTGACTGACTGACTGACTGACTCACTCACTGACCATCAACGCACAGCCCAAACGGCTGAAGCTTCAATCATGAAACTTGGCATGTAGGTTCCTTTGGTAGTGTAGGTGAGCACTAAGAAAGGATTTTTGGAAATTCCACCCTAAGGGCGTGAAATAGGGGATGAAAGTTTGTATGAAAATCCGTCAGTTTTAAAGTCAGGATCTTTATATTTTGGGTTTAGGCTGAAGATTAAAAAATAATTTTCATGTTTCTCAGGGATTTTGAAAATTCCGCCCCCATGAGGGTGAAAAGGGGGATGAAGTCATGGGAATAATGAAATCGTCTAGAGACTTGAAATTTTGCACATGGATACTTTATACTCTGCAGGCATCCACTAAGAAAGGATTTCTGTGAATTGCACCCCTAAGGGGCTGAAATAGGGGATGAAAGTTTGTATGAAAGTCGATCAGGATTGAAGTTCGGATCTTCGAATTTTGGGTTTGGGCTGAAGATTAAAATCTTATATAAACATCTAAACATATTAATATCTTTTTCATCTAGTATCTATCTATCTAAACATATAAAAAAAAAAGAAAGTGACTGACTGACTGACTGACTGACTGACTCACTCACTGACCATCGACGCACAGCCCAAACGGCTGAAGCTTCAATCATGAAACTTGGCATGTAGGTTCCTTTGGTAGTGTAGGTGAGCACTAAGAAAGGATTTTTGGAAATTCTACCCCTAAAGGCGTGAAATAGGTGATGAAAGTTTGTATGAAAATCCGTCAGTTTTAAAGTCAGGGTCTTCATATTTTGGGTTTAGGCTGAAGATTAAAAAATAATTCTCATGTTTCTCTGGGATTTTGAAAATTCCACCCCCATGAGGGTGAAAAGGGAGATGAAGTCATGGGAATAATGAAATCGTCTAGAGACTTGAAATTTTGCACATGGATACTTTATACTGTGCAGGCATCCACTAAGAAAGGATTTCTGTGAATTGCACCCCTAAGGGGCTGAAATAGGGGATGAAAGTTTTTATGAAAGTCGGTCAGAATTAAAGTTCGGATCTTCGAATTTTGGGTTTGGGCTGAAGATTAAAATCTTATATAAATATCTAAACATATTAATATCTTCTTCATCTATTATCTATCCATCTATCTAAACATATAAAAGAAGAAAGTGACTGACTGACTGACTGACTCACTCACTGACCATCAACGCACAGTCCAAACGGCTGAAGCTTCAATCATGAAACTTGGCATGTAGGTTCCTTTGGTAGTGTAGGTGAGCACTAAGAAAGGATTTTTGAAATTTCCACCGTAAGGGCGTGAAACAACACAAACAAACAAACATCCAAACTTTCATCCCCTAGATGAAAGTTTGGATGTTTGTTTGTTTGTGTTGTGTTGTTGTTTGGGTTTAGCAGTATGCTGGTGTTGATTTTAGGGAGAATTGCTTTTCCCATGGACAGTTCTATTTAGCGTGTTCACGTGTTAGCTCATCAAATAGTCTGGTGATATTGGCGCCGACATCCAAGATGGTTAAAAATGTTGGTTACAAGGAAATACTATAATTTAATTACTTACTTATGATTATGATTACTTATTATTAATCATGGATAAACACAGAAATAACGAAGGGATAGGGACAGGACCAGGATATAGCGTATTGATTTAAAGTAGGTAAGTATAAGTCTGTCCTAAGAAAAACTTTCATATTACATTATTTTTATCATAATTATTTTTTACTTTTTCTCTACATACTGTTAAAATATGGTAAGGCGAAGCATGTAGTCTACGCGTGCGAAGCCGCGGGCAAAAGCTAGTTAACTGATATATAAAATCGGCATATAAAAAAAAACACAGTTTGAATGCTTCAAGGGTATCTAAGTATATATGTCAGTAACAAACAAAGAAAGCTTGAAACTCAGAGTTTTACTCTCAATAATGTATAAAGTTTAAAGAGTCTAAACTTTTGTTTACAACTAAGTGATAGGAAACTTCAACGTGAATTTAGTTCTAACATACAACTGTTTCAAAAACTGCAAATGTACCTACTGCCATTTGTGTAAATATAACATAAGGTTAGTATGTTTGCAGCTTTATACATTTTCGAAAGTATATTCCTAGGCTTAAATGTATCGAAAATCTACTTGTATAATATTATGTCATGGACCAATTCATTAATCAGTGCACTGTTTATATGCTCGAGCATTATGAATCAAGTCAAGTCAAATCGGGCAATGTAATGAATACTGATTTAAATTTACATTGTCTGGTCATTAAGTACATCATTATCATATCAGCCAAAAGACTTCCACTGCTGGACATACGCCTCCCCAAGCGTCGACAAATTGACCAGTCCCGTGCGTCCCGCTTCCAGGGGATTCCCACAACCTCAACCAGGTCGAAGGCCTTCCAACGAAACGTCTTTTGGGTCGCGGTCGTCACTCCAGAACTTTTCTGCCCCATCTGCCGTCCGTTTTGCGAGTAATGTGCCCTGCCCACTGTCACTTAAGTTTGGCAATGCTCCGGGCTATGTCGGTAACCCTGGTTCTCTTGCGGATTTCTACATTTTTGTTTCAACCGCGCAAGGAAACTCCGAGCATAGCCCTCCTTATTGCTCTTTGGGTGTCTGCAAGGTTTCTGATAAGGCCCATTGTGAGGGATCACGTCTCAAAGTTGTAGTTTATCACTGGTCATAGAATTTCGTCTTGAGACACTGTGGTAAGTTGGACGAGAAGATACCGCGCAATTGCCCGAACACTGCCCAGCCGAGCTGGATTCGACAGTTGACCTCTTTCTCGAAGTTGGCCCTAACCAACTGGATTGTTTGTCCCAGGTAGACATAGCCGTCCACAAATTCGAGTGTAGGACCTTGATAAGGGTGCAACATGGGCATTCAACATCACCTTGGTTTTGTCCATGTTCATCTTAAGACACACTCTTTCGGGAGCTCTATTCCATCAGTGTCGGTTTTGCCTTAAGGCCCAGTAGGCCCGGCCTAGGGCGACCAGATATTAGGGGCGGCCAATCGTGGCAAAAAAAAATAATGATGATAACATGAAATTCATGGGTGCCGCAAAGGGTCAAGGAGGTGCACTTGCAATCCTCTGGCTTTAAATTACACAAAGATATAAAAATCCTCATATTATAGAACCTTGCGTACCTGAGGCGATAAGGGCTAAAATTGTGGACCTTGCTTCGCTCGTTCTTGCATCTTTCTTCCATAGTTCACGTGCTTTACTGCATTAGTCCTCTTAAATTCCGTGACTGTAAATTAGTTGTGACTGTATGGCTTAAGACTAAAACCTATGACGAAATTGAGGACATGGTAACATCGCTTCCATAATCTGTCCAATTATAAATAAGTCCTCAGTAGTGAAATCGTTAGTGAAGGAAGCTGTTCCTGGCTCCCTCTGATCCCAAGACCTACTCACAGGGCTAACCTACACACACATCACATCATCAGCCTATTAATGTTCCCACTGCAGGGACACAGGCCTCCTCATTGTGAGGGGCTAACCTAAACTTAGACCTAAACCTGACTGAAACCTAAACTTATATCTACATGCAGGCAAACGAATTTAACTCATACACAATGTAAACTCACACTGTTATTCATGTAGTGAGTACACCACTGTCATCAGTGGTGTACTCACGCACACATATACTCACACTATTACACACACACTCAAAATCCACTCGCATAAATCGCACAGGCGCGCTCCTTTTTGTTGTATTTTCTTTTCTTTTATTTATTTTGTTATTCTGTTTTCAGTTGCATACTCTGTATAAGTTTAAGTGGAAGAGCGGACTCACCTAACACAAACATTTTCTTGCTTATAAGGTGATATCCATATCATCCTTAACATAAACATTTTTTTTTAACTGCCTTCAAAAATAGGAGGAAGTTTTCGGTTCATCGGAAATCTTTTTGTTTTTTTTTTGGTATTTTCCCCGACGCCTGGACCGACTTGGAAAATTCTTCGTTTGTTTGGAAGGGTACACTTCACAGGTGGTCCCATGTTCATCAAGTCAGAGTCTGAAGATGGGATCTTAAAGAAATCGAGGTAACTCCTCAAATAGGCATACAAATTGCGATTTTGGTATTTTCATCAACAATGCAATCATTTGCAGTCAGAAAGTATCATTTGGTAAAGTGGAACAGATGAAGAAGACCACAGATGGCCACTGGAACTCCTTAATGCTAAGTATGTCACGGGTATATGATATCTCGAATAGTTAACCGACTATGATGAAGCAAATACTTAAAAAAAATGGTACTGATGAAATTGGTACCATAGAACTGATCTGACGATGTAGCTGGAAGGAAGCCACTGGAACTCCGAAATAAAACAATCCGGAAATCCCTAAACCGGTTACGAAGCCAAATGGGCCGCTGTAGGCATAACTTAGTCAGGGGGTACTCCAATCAGCCACAGTGTGACTGCGGAACCACCCCACAGACGATGCCCCACCTCCTGTCCTGCTTCTTATGTAAAAACTCCTGCACCATGCATGCGAAACTTTTGTGAGGCCAGCGCTAAGGCTATCGACGTGGCTGAATACTGGTCGAATAAAATTTAGTGACGGAATCATCGACACGAAGAAGAAGTATAAAACAATGTATCCTAGTGTGTTTGAGCTTATTGGAATTGTCATGAGATGTACTTTGGCCATAAATAATTATCATGTTAATTGGAGGTACCTATCAAAACTAAAAAGAGAAAAAACATGTTTTCTGAAGTCGGTGTCGAAAAACGGAAAAAAATGGGTACAACACTGACTTCGGAGAAGACAGTTATTTTTCGCTTTGTAGTGTTTTTTTTTGTAAGTCGGTTTGATTTTTTTGTAACTCGACAAAGCTTGTTCTTAATGTTTATGAATAGGCCAAACCATCTTCTTCGAGGCGGGTTGCTGAAGACATACCTGGCGAAATCTATAATATAGGTGTACCACTGCCTAACCCTTTGGGTAATACAGAGTGATGTAATGTTATTATATGTTATGAAAAATTGTAAGCGTTTAAATCCATGTTAAAGTTGATACGTTGTGTCTTTTGTCTTTGTCATACAATATGACGTCACGGGTTTTAAAAGGAAATTGTGCTATAATGACTCCAAAACTATACCGGATGAAAGAAATTTACGCATCGAAAATAAAATACACCTATTTAGTTTTTAATGCAAGGTCTCGGGACTGTTCTTAAACATAATTTTACAGATTTTTTGAACATTTACTTTATAGCAGCGAAATAATAAAATGATACGCAAACCTAAACAAGTTTTTTTTTGGTGGTACAGGTTAGAACATAAGTTTAATCAGTTATTCATTTAGCGTTTTAGTATGAAAGTAGTTTTTAAGCTTTTCTTTATTTTTATTCTCTGGATTGCCGGATGCTGCAAAGGAAAGTTTTCAAACTTTTGATAGGAATTCTCAAAAATCTAATAACCCCTTTCAAAATGTTGAATCCAATTTAAATTGCCAAACTTTACGACGTCCTTCTGTCGTCCGTGTCTGCCACCCTGTATAATTTAAGCGCCAAGTAATGGCTCATGCAATTAACGTCTTTCCAATTTTGGAATGAAATATGACATTGAAGAAATTTAGAGTCATGCTGTTTATTAATATCATCGCGAGTACTTATGATAATAATATTATTTTCTAAGACAGTGCTCACACTAAGGTTAGATGGGTGGGTTTAATCGTTAATTTATGTAAAAAATCAATCAATTTGTTATCAAAAGTATTTTTGTGTGCTTCGGATAACAACGTTTTGGGACCAAACACGTTTGAAAATAATGTTTTTTAAGAATGAACATACATAAACTCACGCCTTTTTCCCATGGGGTAGGCAGAAACTACAGAACGCCACCTGCTACGATCCATACATACTTCTTTTGCTTCACACACATTCATACATCTAGTCATACACACACGCCGGTTATGGGTACTGCACACTTGGCCTTTCTGAAGAACATCACATATAAGGTCTATATATATGTCTTTCTAGGGCGTCCCCTCCCGGCGTTTGTTTTTAAGAATGAAACAATATAATAAACATATTAAGTAAATCACACGACAAACAAAACATAATGGACAAAAAGTTTAAAAAATTAAGTCCGGTACAAGGCCAAAAGCGACATGGTGGCTTATCCCAAAACTCATCCTGCCTTGCCTTTTTCCCAATTATTGTTGGGGTCGGATTCCAGTCTTACCAGATTCAGCTGAGTATCAGTGTTTTACATGGAGCGACTGCCTATCTGACCTCCACAACCCAGTAACTGCAATGGGTAACACGATACCTTTTGGCAAGACTGGTGTCAGATTTCAGGCTTCTGACAACCCGTAACGGTTGTCAAAGATCTTCAAATGACAGCCGGGACCAACTAACGGTTTAACGTGCTTTCCGAGGCACGGAGGAAACTCGGTATGTTGAAAATGGTCACCCATCTACGGACCGACCTCGGCAAGCGTTGCTTAACCCTGAAGATCGACCCGTGTGGCTGTTATTATTTAGCCACGCGTTCCTCAATGGCTTATCCCAAAACTATTAAAAAAAATATTTTTCGACCCTCAATACTTTTCAAAAACCGATTAACTTACTTTACTTGAATGTAATATCCTATGTCCCCTAGATGGGGCAGAGAGCGTCCACAGAAGTCCTACATCGTAATTGGTCTTGAACTTCACACTTCATCTCGGTCCACATCAATCCGATGCTCACCGCTTCTGCCAACGCGGTGCGATGCCAGATTTGACGAGAACGGCCTTTCCTTGGGGATGCCCGTCCAAAACTTGCTTGAGAATTTGATCTGGATTCCTTCCTAGCGTGAAGCCAAGCCATCTCTACTTGTGACTTCTCCAACAGCTCTACGTTGCAGTTGTTCTCAGGCCAGTAAATTTCGAGAATGCGACGAAGACGACGTTGACAGAAAACTGAATTTGGCGTGAGATTTCCTTTCTTACCTTCCACGTTTCGCACCCATAGGAAAGCACGGATTTGACATTGGACCCAAAGATTTGAAGGTAATCCTTCGGGTCACTTGCCGTGATTGCCTAACAGGTCTCAGGTGTGCGAAGGTTTTTCGAGCTTTGGCAATTCGTGAAGAGATGACTTCACTACCACTGTCTCTGACATGAATCGATTTATTCCACACGTTATCAAAAAACCAAGACAAACTAAATTATAAACTGAAAAGAATTTCAAAGCGCAACCTTTGAAATGTTTGCCATCGCTTAATGGCAGGTGTGGAATATTTGTGTAACTTTTTACGGCAACCCCTTGTTGTATTAGGGAAAAGCCTACGTTGCTCTTCGCTGTTCGTTTGTTTTGTGACTCAAACTTGGAAGGTAAGTCGTGTTTGCCGAGCTGCTAGATTTATTCGTAATTAGCAAGTAGCATGGCTTCCTTACTAATGAGTTCAAACAGTGGAAAATATTGTGTCGGCGACGCGTTTCTTTGTTTCAGGTTTCGGTTTTAGGGCACTTGTTACTTAAGGCTCTAAACTTGTGACATTTTATCAACGAAGACGATGCGTTAGCGATCGGTGAATTATCAATAATGTATGGGGTAGTCAAAGTGTTTTGTAATCAGTTCTATAATGAAAATTTTGACATTTACGACAGCCGCCATTCCTGATACAATGAAATTGCAGCAATCCCGAGAAATTTGCCGTAATTTATTGAAGAGTTCTGTTGTTTATATACAAAGTTCTTCATCAGATCTTCAACTGGAAAGTAGGTACCTTTTCAAATACCAAAATTATTATCAAAATTTAATTGAACATAGGTACATAAAAAATGTACTGACTGTATCGAACAAGGAACCTTTTTGGGAAGTTGGTTGATGAGTGTGTACCAGGGTAAACTGCGTATTTCTTCAAAGCGTTCTACCGCCAAGATGTTATGTTATTAAATCATCGCAATATGGATGTTTCCTGAGTAGAAAAATTATAATTATATTTATTGCGTCAGTGAGACTATCAAATAATATTGGACACGAAATTTTTTGCTTTACCAAATTAAATTCACAAAGATAAAGCGCATCAAAGTTCAGGAGTGGCGGCTTGTGACGTCAGTATGTCAGTAAAAAGTGTACTAACGGCGTGACTTACACGAAATTCCAACGAGTTATATTGTTGTCACTTTATGTTTACGTGTCAAAAGAATAAAATACGTGTCCAATATTTATAATAATCTACCTGACCGACAAAAATCTGATTTTCAGTTAACAGCCCCATTGCGGGAGATTTGCCATCATTTATTAAAGAGTTCTGTATGTATATTATGTTCAAAGTTTTTCATCAGATTGTCATCAAAATTAGATGGGACCATTATGGGACAAAATACACTTCAAAAAAAGAAGAATCTTCAAAATCGGGTCTCAATTGGCGAAAATTTTGCTGAACAACGAACCTTTTCCTTTTTTGAAAGTCAGTTAAAAACTTAATAAGTGTACGCAGGTGTTCGCCACTTTATCCCTTTGTCTTTAATCTACAATGTTCATACAACCCTAGATAATCAGATTACAAAGTTACCCGCAACCTCTATTTTAAAGTCTTCAAAATTCCGAGTGCTAACAACCTGCCTCAAATCATTATCACGTTAAAATAATGACAGCTTTTTCATTAGTAGTTAGATTTTGTTGTTTTCAATTTATATACCAACTAGCTTCTGCCAGCGGCTTCGCTCGCCTGAGTATCGAAAGTATAATCATTTCAAGGGTACATATTTCCGGGATAAAAAGTATCTTACATGCTATTCCAGACTATAATATATATCTGTGCCAAATTTCATCCAGATCCATCCAGCCGTTTCAGCGTGAAGAAGTGACAAATATACAAACACACACACAGACTCACAAACGTTCTCCTTTACAATATATAGTGTGATATTGTAAAAGTGTGAAGTGTGATTTATTCATTTATAACATCACACCTGCTTTCCCCCAAGGGTTCGGTAGAGGTGCACCTACAGTACAGTTGTTCTATCTCACGACGGCGGGTTGGTCTTAGTCGTGCGTGTAGATGCACATGTACATTATTTCTCTGTGCTCAGGCGATACTGAGCGCTCCCGAGCTTACGCACACAAAAACAATATGTTACGTTGTACGCTGCGTGCTACCCTCCGATACGAAGATCGACCTACCTACCTGGCTGCTCCCTGTCATCTTAGTTCTGGAGACTACAGGATAGTGGTTTTCTTACGGCGCGCGGCGGTCTTGAACCTAACACGCACTCGATGTCGAAAACTCACCTGTCTCCTGCTGGGTTACTTTTTGATTTTATATAATTATTTATATCTAATATATAAAATTCTCGTGTCACAGTTTTCGTCGCCAAACTCCTCCGAAACGGCTTGACCGATTTTGATGAAATTTTATATGTATATTCAGTAGGTCTGAGAATAGGTCAACATCAATTTTTTTTTTTTTTTTTTTTTTAATGGGTAGGGTATGTATGTAGGGTAGGGTAGGGTAGGGTAGGGTAGGGTAGGTAGGGTAGGGTAGGGTAGGGTAGGTAGGGTAGGTAGGGTAGGGTACGTAGGGTATGGTAGGGTAGATAAATGTTTGGTCTTTTTATGGCAAAACAAAGTTTGCCGGGTCAGCTAGTATATTATATATAATTATATGTTTTTGACGTGTCGTTGTGACTTTGACATCTAATTTTAATGTATGTATTATTTGTTTAATGACAATTATTGTAATGTTGACAGAAATAAATTTAATTATTTATAAAAAAAATATATATACATGATCACTCTGCCACCGTCTTACCTGGAGTCACTAGGTGGGTGGACAGAATCCCCAGTCTGAGCGACCGCGACCCTGGAGTTCCGCCTGCCTATGATGCAGTGAAAAGCAGGTTGTGGAGAGAAGCTCACCTACCAACACCCGACTTCTTGAAACCCCAGGAATACCTGCCACCTAGACTTGAACTGCAGTGGCCTATATGGAAAACACTGAATCGTTTGCGCTCCCAAGTAGGTCGCTGCAAACACAATTTGGCTAAATGGGCTTTTATAGACCCGTCTGATACCCAGTGTGAGAGTGGTGCCTTTTTGCAAAATATGGCACACATGCTGCAATGTCCCAAGTGCCCATACACCTGCACTTTGGAAGACCTTAAGCTCGCCACTGACTCTGCAATCGCGGTGGCCACCTACTGGGCCCAAAATGTATAAAGAGTTTACCATCGACTCGAAAAGAAGAAGAAGAAGACTGACGAGGTGGGCGGCTCTATGCTCTTTGGCAGTTTATGGAACCATAGCGCCTCAGTTTCATGAGGCGCTATCCCTGAACCAGGTATGGTAGATACACAATCGTCGTGAAGAGCAATTATTGAACAACAATCGCAATCATTTTGTTCTTGCCTGATACGTAATAAGCCTGGCGGACCGACGAGAAGTGTTTTCTTAGGCACGAAAGAGTCTCGGTATGAAGTATGCCCATTCATGGATCATACTTGGAAAAGAGTTATTTAAGTGCTTAACCTTAAAAATCGACCCGTGTGGCACACATATCATCTTAACTCTTACTATATTAACACCTTCTGTCAGATATACTTTGTACAATAATTATCCACTAACACCACTTAAACCTACGTAGGACTTTCCACTTCGGGCTGGTTGTACCAAAGTACTTTCAGTAACGTTCGTTTAAATGCGACAACTGATGACAGATTAAGATAAACGATTTCAGTATTCCTGAACTCCCGTTGGGTGGCAAGAAAACCTTCTGCTGACAACTGATCCAGACCGATACTCAGCATCGATATCATCACCTTTGGGTAGTTCTGACCACTGTCTGGTGAAGTCTGTATCCGTCTACTCCCCGCCCAATCCCAGCCCAAGAGGCACCCGGCGGATATGGCGGTACAAGTCAGCAAATTGGGATGGTATGCGATCTTTCTTCGCATGCTATCCTTGGCGGCCCACTTGCTTCTCTTCGGATGACCAATCGTTATGCGTTGACGCAGTGACGGATGTGTTGCGTCAGGGGATGGAGTACTACATTCCGTTCTCTGACGTAACGGTGTCAAGCGTTGACCGTCCTTGGTTTGGTGCCGAGTGTGACCGCGCAAACGCGGTTAAAAACAAGGCGTACCTGGCATGGGTCGACGCTCGTGTGCGCAAGGCAAGTGACGTGAGTCACAAGAAGAAAGCCTTCAACAGGGCTACCAATTCCTGCAAAAAGGCGATGCGAAGGGCACGGTTTGACCATATTAGCAGAATCGGGGACAAACTTGCTTCACACCCCGCAGGTAGCAAGGCGTTTTGGTCCCTGGCTAAGTCGGTTGAATCAAACTTCTGTCGCCCCTCACTACCACCACTACTGAGACCCGACGGGTCGCTGGCCCACTCCGCTGAGGATAAGGCAAACTTGTTTGCCTCCCTTTTTGCGGAATCTTCGCGTCTGAATACTGATGGCACGCGGCCCCCTGCTACTGCTGTTCGATGTGAGACGAGTATGTCGGACATTCGCATCCATCAGAGGGAGGTATGTAGGGTGCTGCGTAACCTTGACGTGAACAAGGCTAGTGGCCCGGACGGGAGGTATCCCGTCCGGGCCACTAGCCTCAATTCAGGCGCACAAGTTTTTGTACTTAAAACTTGTGCGTCTGAATTGTCTCCGATCTTGACACGCCTATATCGCCTTTCGATGGTGACTGGAAAAGTCCCGAAGGCTTGGAAGCAAGCTAACGTTCAGCCCGTGCCCAAGGAGGGTAGTCGAGCTGACCCGGCAAACTACAGACCCATATCAGTAACGTCGATCCTCTGTAAGAATATGGAACGTGTATTGAATAATAAGCTCCTGGCATACCTAGAAGACAACGACCTCCTTAGTGACCGCCAATACTGCTTCCGCCGAAACCGGTCAACTGGGGATCTTCTAGCGTATGCCATTCACATCTGGTGTGAGGCCATCGAGAAGCACGGGGAGGCGCTTGCTGTCTCTCTTGACATATCGAAGGCCTTTGACAGGGTCTGGCACGAGAGCCTTATTGGTAAGCTTCCTTCCTTCGGTCTGCCTGGTGGTCTGTGTGACTGGATTGCAGACTTCCTGAGGGATCAGTCCATCCAAGTGGTTATCGATGGCTGCTCGTCCGGTCAGTTAGGTATTAACGCCGGAGTTCCTCAGGGGTCAGTGCTCTCGGCAACATTGTTCTTGCTGCACATTAATGACCTGCTAAAACCCGGAACCTTTGGGTATGCAGACGACAGCACTGTTGCTGAGAGATACGTGTCTGGCCCGCGGGCTACTGGGCCTCAAGTCCGGTCTCTTCGGGAGGCCATAGTTGAGCGCTTGAACCTGTCTTTGGAGGCAGTCTCCGAATGGGGCAATGCCAATCTAGTCAGTTTCAATGCTGCTAAGACCCAGGCGTGTCTTTTTTCCGCAAAAAAGAGCCAATTTCACCCGGTTTCAACCTTCCGTGGTGTAACCGTGCCGATAACGGACCATCTCGACCTTCTTGGTGTTACGTTAACATCGACCCTCAATTTTGGTCCATTCATTGAGGCAAAGGCTCAATTGGCTGCAAAAAAGTTGGGGATCCTTGCGAAGGTGAGACGGTACTTCACGCCTGAACAGCTGCTCAACTTGTATAAAGCGCAAGTTCGGTCATGCATGGAGTACTGCTCTCATCTCTGGGACGGATCTGCCCGGTACCAACTTGATGCACTTGAGTCGATTGACAGACGGGCCAAGAGACTTATCGGCAACGATACGCTGGTTGACTCAAAGCTCCAGAGCCTTGAATACCGACGACGAGTTTCCAGCCTGTCGGTTTTCTATCGGTAACATTTCGGGGAGTGTGCGATGGAACTGCACAATTTGATTCCACCTAGCCCTTTCCATCATCGGACTACAAGACGTACGGCAATGCGCCATCGGTACATGGTGGATATTCCACCCATACGCACAAAGCGTTTTGAAAATACTTTCATTGTGCGTACAGCTAAGGAGTGGAATTCCCTGCCGGCGTTTTTGTTTCCTGATAGCTACAACCTAGGGGTCTCCAAGTCAAGAGTGAATAGGTTACTTCTAGGCAAGCGTGCTTCACCTTCGACCACATCATCACTTAACATCAGGCGAGATAGTGGTCAAACGCGAGCCTATAACAAATAATAAAAAATAAAAATAAAACTATAATACAATGTGATTTTAGCTTGTATACTCGAAATGGATGACCTTAAAAAGGTAGCTAGGGCGCTGCCTGGAAGGGCTTCAAGTTTTGCAGATATAACAATGTCGTCCAATATACCTGACTATCTTACACCATCATCAGCCTATAGCAGTCGTCTGCTGGACATAGAACGCTCCAGTTGCACGTCATTTGCTTCGATTTTCAGCAACTGTCATCCAGCTGCTACCAGCCACCCTGCGAAGATCGTCGCTCCACCTAGCCTGAGGGCATTCTACCTTACGTTTACCAGTTCGCGGTCTCCACTCAATAACACTTCTAACCCAACGATTATGGGTTCTACTGACTTATATGGCAATCTCAATGCTACTTTAGCTAGCTTATTATGTGAGCTATATCGAAAACTTGGCAGAAAGGGCAGAAAGGTTCTGGAGTGGCGACCGCGAACCGGAAGACGTTGCGTTGGAAGGCCTCCCACCAGGTGGACCGATGACCTCTTGAAGGTTGCGGGGATCCGCTGGTTGCGAGACGCACGGGACCGATCAATGTGGCGACGCTTGGGGGAGGCCTATGTCCAGCAGTGGACGTCTTTCGGCTGATATGATGATCGAAAACTTTGGTTCCCTACCGCATCAACTCGACTCGAAAAGGCTATGCTCGTGCTCGGAACCTCTCTAAGGGATCGAATACAAGCACGAGCATAACCTTTTCCATAGCTCGCAGAGCGACTTTAAACAGATTGACCAGCTGCATCGTGAGTGTCCACGTCTCAGCATCGTAGATCATAACAGGTAAGATGCACTGGTGGTGGGTTTTGGTCTTCAAGCAGGTGAAATTCTGAACGTTTTTGTTTCCCACAAAGAAATCATTATTTAGACAATGGCAAACACAACCGTTTTTAAACAGTATTACGACAGTATTATTTGCTCGTCACCGCCTTTCTCTAACACTGTATTACCAAGAAACACAGACCAGCTTAGTTCTGCTTGGCAAATAAACGGCCCGTGAGCGCCATTTTTAAACGTCTGTTATGGTAAGATTGTACCAACGGGCCTCTTTGTTCCTTACAGAGCCTCATTATATCGCTAGGGAGTAATTAATCAAGCCGCTTACACGCAATTAGACATCTGATATACGTAATTATGTTAATATGAACGACGATCATTTACACGGGGATATAGTGAACAATGGTTAAGAGGAAGATAAACCGGGGTAATTGCGTGACATACTCACGATTCTATTCCATTTTCAAAATTTGGTAGTCTTTTTCTTCTTCATATCACTGGCACGATAGTCGTTCAAATTTGTTTAGTCCAAAACTTTGCCTCTTTCATGGCGTCATCGGTGGTAGCGCTTAAATCACCCTGGTTGCATATTTTGGGGCACAGAGGAAAGGATCTCAATTTGACAGTAAATTTGTATTTATAGATGAATCATGAATATCCTGCAAAATACTTCGGATAAATAGAAATTGTGTTAATTGAGATGCCGGTTGTTCGGATATGTTGTATGCTTGTCTAATCATTGCCAGCGGCAGCAGTGGTTCCGTGCCCTGTAATTATTTAAGAGCAAAGGTAACTAATTGAGCGTGGTTGCGCCGTAGTTGCGGTTTGACGTCGTAGTTGTAAGTAGACAAAACTCTTAAGTATGTGCTGCAGCCAATGCTGAACATAGGACTCCACCCGTGCGACTCACATCCAGCGGATTCCTGCTACCTTCACCAGCTCATCGGTCCACCTGGTGGAAGGCCTTCAAACACAACGTCTTCAAAATATAGACAACATCTACGTGAAGACTTCTTACGCCTTTTAAGGCGCAATTCTGAGCAGAAAATTAATTCAACTGCCGAAAAGGTGACAAATACATCGCTTACCATCAGGTGAGATTGTGGTCAAGCGCGAGCCTATAGGTTATAAAAAAAAAAAATAGTTCCCTTTGTGCTAATCAAGATCTCGTTTTTTTTTTCGTGAATAAGGCCTGCCTGTTCCTTAAACATCTGAGCAACAGATTTGTAAATATACATCTGAGACAATCTACAGCTCCACTGAATGGACCGAAATAGTTAACGGATACTAATCACATTTTATATCGGAACAAAGGGAAACAATTTACTCAGTTGTTCAAAGTGTACTTCATAGTGAAGGGAAGCTATTTTTCGCAGACGCCCCAGGTGCCATTGGAATGATCTACCTAACGAAAGCAATTCTCGCTGAAATCAGACGACAAAAAAATTGCGTTAGCTGTGGCTTCTTCAGTCATCCACGTTAATTAGGCGGTAAAATCGCCAGGAGACTTAATAATAATATAGCAGTAAGTGTATTTTTCTGATTTCATTCTTCGTTTTTATACATAGCTATTCCTCATGCCGTGACGTAAGCAAACATATCTTTTATATACTTAAACATAAAGTGAAACCACCATTTAGATTGTTTACTGACGTGAAGAACCAGCGGATGAATAACTCTGGGTTACAGAGGCTGGATAATGTATATCTTCCAGGGGACCTGGTGAACTTATAGAAGTTGGTGGCCGATATAATAGTCACCAGTCAGTTTGGAAATTCAACGTGCCGCTTGCAAAAAAATAAAGAAAGGGTGGTGCTCCACTTCGCTATTAAAACAGCATCTCCTCCGACATCCAACAATACTTATTTGTCTAAACTGTAGTTATCATAAAGTTTAAGGAAGTGTTTCACACAATAAATAAACAGGTCTTTTTTTACGATCATGACCATATTTAAAACTAAAAATACTTATAAAATATCTATAAAGTAGGTAAACATCAAAGTATTTAGTGCTATTTTCACTTTTATTTTATAAGTAGTTATTAACCCCCGCCGGAAAAAGAAGGGGTGTTATAAGTTTCACGTGTGTTGCTGTGTATCTGTGTGTCTGTGTGTCTGTCTGTGGCATCATAGCGCCTAAACGGATGAACCGATTTCGATTTAGTTTTTTTTGTTTGAAAGGTAATTTTGTCGAGAGTGTTCGTAGCTATGTTTGAATAAAATCGGTTCAGCCATTCAAAAGTTATGGGCATTTTACTGTTTGAATCGGGGTGTTTTGGCAAGATAGATGCGTCGGGGGTTTTTTAAATTGTGAAATTTTACTTGTGAGAGTTAATGTGGTGATGTTGTTGTTATAAATAAGAAATATTAAATTTACTAAACATATAATATGTTGATTCACTACATTAAACACTTTGTAAAATATATACCAGATTACTTACCTACTTTTAAAATAAAAATGGTTATTTTATGGCCACTATTGAAACGAAGAAACTGTTTTTTTGCCGGGATCCTGCCGTTTTGCCGAAAAGATTTTGACAAAATTTCATTACCCAAACAAATTTTAGCAACCTTTTTTTATACCATTGCAATATTTCGAATGATTTTAGTACGCATATTTTTATTTGGCCAAATTTTTACTTGGCAAAATATTACCAAGTATAATGTCATTATGACATTTGGTCTTTAATCAAATGATTTAAACAATTTTCAGACAATAAACCTTTGGTGAAATGATTTGTTAAGACAAAAAATATTATGGCAAAAATAATTTTTTTTGGGAATTACCTATATAATTAAAAAATGCAACTTTATTTTATTATAATCTTTTTACTTTTCAATATTAATTTTTTTGCAACGGACATTAGCAATTTTATTTCGGAGTATTTAGATTTGTGTTGCAGAATTCGATTAATTCGTTCAATTTGTCTGAAAAAAGTCAAATTTATGGTAACTTGATATTAGTTTATTTATGGAAGTAGTTAGAGTAGGTTAATTATAAAAAAAATGGTTAGGTTAGGTTAAAACTGTGACTGTGACGCACGAGCCGAGCGAGCAAAGCGAGCGGTGCCGCGGCAGCAGCCGGCGAGTGCCAGAAACGACTTGCATTAATAGAAGAAAGAGATTGTTTTTAGTAGGTTACCCGGAACTGAACTATTTAGATTAGGATAATAACTTATTAAAAAAAAAAAATGTTAGGTTAGGTCAAAACTGTGACCTCCTACGCACGAACCGAGCGAACGGAGCGAGCGGTGCTGCGGCAGCGGCCGGCGATTGCCAGGAACGACTACATTAAATAAAAAATATATAAAAAAAAGAAAAGTAAAAAGGTATAAATATTTGGCTTATTTGTTTTTTGTGGAAACTTTTATTCCAACTGAAATATTTGACTAAATAAAAAATATTAAAAGTACTAGTTGGTAAACAAGTTATAGTTTTAACGTTCATTTCCCAAACATAAGGTTTGCGTTACAATTTTTTGTGAAAATTTTTTTTGCTAAGTAATAATTTGGCAAATGACAAATTTCTTTCGGTCAAACAAGGGAGACCCTTTTTTGCCACTTTAACAACTTAAATTAAAAAAAATCAATCTGCACTAAGTGGTTTTTAGTATTCTAACTTATTTTATATGTTTTAGCTTTAGAAAAGAAATTATTTATGTAAGTAAGTTATTATTTAATATTTATCTATACCAATTTTATAAAGAGGAAAGATTTTTTTGTTTGTTTGTACCAAATAGGCTCCGAAACAACTGGACCGATTTTAAAAATTCTATCACTTATGGAAAGCTACATTATTCACGAGTAACATAGGCTATAATTTTGTCGGGGGCGAAGCCGCGGGGATCAGCTAGTGTTGAATAAAATAGTTATCTTAATAATTGTTGTGTTTCATTTCTGTTGTTATTTGTATACAAATACTTAATTTAAATTAACTATTTTCATTTAATATTATAAATAATATTTTAAACATAAAGCAAAAGGAGCGAAAGGTTACTTTTGAACTCGTAATCATCTTGACGTAGGTTCACTGGTGCAACCACTAGACCAAAACGACTTAACAAATATTGTTGAAATTAACAAGTCCATCATGGTGACAAAACGGTATTGGGATTCAAACGCTTACCTACCCTAACGTTACGTGTTAAAGATCAAATTTGCATAACTGTATTCCATAATATTTGCCCGCCTTAGACAAGTCGTTCTAGTTCGATAAGCTCATACGTATCGAATAACACTTATCTACTGCAAATTGCAGAAGGTTCAAATTCGTCTAACTTATAGTTGGTCAGCTAACGGCAAGAAATCAATGCAGTTAAAAGCTACACTTTACATCAAATTATTTTCTTTGATGATGCACAAAAGAAATCTGCACAGAAAGAAACGAATAATACGGGGTCTACGTAGACGTATCAAAATGAATACTTGGCGCACCTTCAGAAAATAAATTGAAAATGTTGCTGAGAAACTGATAGTTCCGATTCACTTGATTCAAAGCTGCATGAAACAGAAAGAAAGAGAAAAATATTTTTGACCAGCACTGGAGACACGAGAGATAAAAGAAAAGAATAATTTAAAAACAAAAACAATAATCAAAAAACCCGACAAAATATGGTGGGCAAAAACCGCCTATTTTCTATTTTCCAATATTAATGTAGCCAATGATACTCGCAAGGTTAAGACGAATTGATTGACGCAAGAATCATCAAAATCGGCCAGCGCGTTTGGTCTCTTGAACGCCACATAGGAACAAACATACATACGTATATAGACTGATATACACATTACCCTCCTCCGGCAGTCGGGTAAAAAGCACCCTGTGCTAGACCAAAAAGGCTCGTATCTCAGCATGTGCAGCGATATTTAAAAATAATAAATAACGCCGACCTGTTATTATATTTTTATATTTTTTTACTTGGCGAAATGTACATGCATACGCGCTACGATGGGGAGATGGTCATGTGAGACTCCAACCCATTAAAACACCACGGTGTCCTCTTGTGCCATTTATGGCGGGCACACGGGCACGCCTAAGCACTCATCCGCGAACCCGCCGCTAGTACACATAACGACGACGAACTATTGATGAGATGGTTGGCGCAGTGGCGATCAGCTGCTGCGCTGAGACGCGGGGTCGATTCTCGCACAGCACAAATATTTGTATGGCCTACAGATAGTAATTTCGGATCTGGCTGTTTGTGTATGTGAGTTTATATGTTTGCAAACTCACCCCCAACGAGAAATTTCTAGTGTTTACAACGTTTTATAAACACAAAGAACGATGGCTTTCGTCTGTGAAATATATTGAAAATGTGGAAGAATTTCGTGTACGCAAAAATTACTTAATTCCTTCTTTTTTATTATCATCTACTAGCAGTTTCGCTCTCTTGAAACTCGATTATTAACAAAGTCAAAGTTTAAATTTTTTTTACAATAAGGCCACTAAGCGGCACTTTTGAATTGCAATAATTATATTTGATTAAAAAAGTATCCTATATCAGGGACATGGTCTACCCGTGTGCTAAGTTTCATCATAATCCATTCAGCCGTTAAGACGCAAAAAGGTAACAAACAGGAAGACAGAGTAACTTTCGAATTGATAATATTAAATAGTATGGAAGTATGGGTATCAAAATACTTCCAGTCTTTTTAAATTCTCTTTCTTTTTAAAGCTCTTTTTTTCCTAAACAACAAAACCGTATTTAAAATAACATCGTATCTTTCACCGCTCGTTGCCTCTAAGTTTTAATAAAATTAGTACCGGAACATAGTAAATAGTGGAGCGGTAAGGTCGCTTAGGCCGACTGCACACTGGGGCTCTACGGCTCTACACAAAAATTCATTTTATCAGCGATGTTTATGGTAGAAATGCCAAAGTGTAAGGGATTGGCCACGTAAAATTGAGAAAAAAAACGAACAAGGAAAGAAAAAAATATATTCATAGAAACTGACATGTCAATGCATAAACTAAATCCTTAACTATAGTGTTGGTACTACTCGGTCGAAAAACAAAACAAAAACTTTTTTACAAAAAAATACAACCGTCTGCCAAATAAAAACACTACAAAGTGAAAAATAACTTCAATTTCGGAATTCGGTGTTTTTGTTTTGTTTCTTCGTTTTTTGAAACCGACTTCCGAAATTGAAGTTAGTTGTGGTACATATCTATAGTGCCCACAGTTAAGCCTGAATAGATAACCCGAATCACATAAAACTTGAACATATTTGGTGAAATGGGAGAGTACCAGAGTTTACTGTATACATCTGCGTACCCCTTTAGAGCATACCGGCTTCGAGTTATGAAATGGAGTAAACAATAAACAGATATGCGATTCAGCACCTGAGAGATTTGCCGTCATCTCCGAAGTTCTTCATCTGCTTTCAAATAAAAACAAGAATCATCAAAATCGGTTCATCTAGTAAAAAGTTCTGAGGATAAAAACATTAAAAAAAAATACAGTCGAATTGATAACCTCCTCATTTTTGTAGGGACTAAAAAAAAAACGACAATCTGACGTTCGACTCGGACGCAGGGAGCCACGGGTGTACGCGGGATTGTGGTCGATGTGCACATTTATTTTGACCGTGTTGTAGTCACAATCACATAAAAATTTTCAACAATCGTTATTGCTGACAGAGTGTTTGAGAAAGGCTCTGGTGGCTACTTCGTTTTGTGTTTGGAGCTGCATGATTGGTGTCAAGCTCCTAGCGAACCAATCCATGGCTTAACGTGACATCACCGCTTGGTGCTTGCCTTGCTTCTTTCCTATCTATGATATTTATTTGGTAAAATATACTAGCAGCCGATTACCTTATTACTACGCTCTTCGCTATGTGTCTTCGGCCTTACGACACAGCACTTCTTGTCTCGTAAAAATGTTAAAAGGATTAGGTTACATCGAAATTTACGTTCAATTAATTTGGAAAGAAGTATTTTATCTTGAATTTCTCTCTGTTTCAAGGAAAATGGAACCTTTTTACAAAGATTTATCACGGTGGTACGGGGTTTTACACATGTGGCCAGCAAGGTTGGTACAGGTCAATTCAAAGTTAAGGACATCTGTGAAGTGCGCTTTCGCTGCGCAGTACCCTTACCCTTACCCCCGCTGACGCATGAATTAGCTTTTGAGCAGCAACTTGTGGAGTGTTTCCGGCCGCCATTTGGTTTGATTCTACCTTTATTATAGACACAAACTGCCTGTGATTGTACTGAACGGCACGGCGCGTGCTTCAGATTCCGATACCCACTAGAATGTGGTGACAAGAGAGAGAAGACTTTCTCAGAGAATCCTAGCGCTTCTTGTTTTTAGGGTTCCGTACCCAAATGGTAAAATCTGGACCCTATTACTAAGACTCCACGCTCCGTCTGTCTGTCTATCACCAGGCTGTATCTCATGAACCGTGATAGCTAGACAGTTAAAAAATTCACAGATTATATATTTCTGTTGCCGCTATAACAACAAATACTAAAAACAGAATAAAATAAATATTTAAGTCGGGCTCCCGTGATTTTATAGCCGTTTTTTGCGATAACGGTACGGAACCCTTCGTGCAACTTGCACTTGGCCTTGGCAATCATCATATTAAACATCTGCAATTTTAGATTGGTATCAGTTTTGAACTCCGGTTCCGTATGGTGCCGGACGTTAAGAATTTCACCATCCCATGTCTTCCCGTGGGTGTCGTAAAAGGCGACTAAGGGACAAACCAGAGAATGGGCAGCAGCGTTCTCTGTGCTCCTATAACAACCATACTGCGATCGCAAATCCGCCTGCCAAGCGTGGCGATTATGGCAAAACCCCCCCTATGAATAGCACAAATAAAAAATGGCCCCTAGTGCCCGGCAGCCCGCCTACCCTCGACTACGGTAGCGGTCGAGGTTACGGCATGGCAAGGGGTGCTAAGAATCTCCGGACGAGATCTGGCTACCCCAACAATCATCGACGACTGGACCTGGCAACGTAAAACACGCGCACACTTCGGACCGACGAGAAGTTCACCGAGCTCGAAGAGGAATTGAGCAGGTTGCGATGGAGCATTATAGGGTTATCTGAAGTCCGAAGAGAGGGGGAGGACTCGATAATCCTCAAATCCGGTAACCTGCTCTATTTCCGAGAGGGTGACTGGCAGTCCCAAGGTGGTGTCGGGTTTATCGTCCACAGGTCCCTTGTGAACAACGTGGTGAAGATCGAGAGTGTGTCGACCAGGGTGGCGTACCTTATACTCAGAATATCCTCTAGATATTCGCTGAAGGTCATACAGGTCTACGCCCCAACCTCGGCACACCCCGACGACGAGGTAGAGACCATGTATGAGGATATCTCCAGAGCCATGCATGGTTTCTAAACTCACTTCACCGTTGTCATGGGGGACTTCAACGCGAAACTGGGCAAACGAGACGAGGATGAGCTGCAAGTGGGGCAATTTGGAGTTGGACGACGGAACCATCGGGGTCACCTACTGGCTAGTTTTATGGAAAAGGAGGGCCTCTAAATATGATGAACTCCTTCTTCAAAAAAGCGTGAACACAGGAAGTGGACCTGGCAGAGCCCCAATGGTGCAACAAAAATGAGATCGACTTCATCATGTCAACCAAGAAGCAAATGTTCAATGATGTCTCTGTGATCAATTCGGTAAAAACCGGGAGCGATCACCGCATGGTAAGAGGCACATTGAACATTAATATTAAGCTTGAAAGGTCTCGACTGATGAAGTCCGCGCTCCGTCCAGCACAGGTCCAGGTCCAAAACCCCGAGAGCTTTCAGCTCTAACTCCAGAATCGTTTCGAGTGCCTGGGGAGCTCCGTGGACGAATACAGCGACGGGTTCGTGGAAGCTGTCCATACGGTCGGGTCTAAGTTTTTCAAGACCCGTCGTACAGATAGAAACAAAAAGCTCTCTGATCATACCCTCAAGCTTATGAAGGAGAGGCGTGAGATGATCCTGCAGTCTTCAGATGAGGCGGGCAAATACCGGCAGATCAAAAGACAGATCTCTAAATCCATGAAAAGGGACCTCCGGCGCTTTAATACCGAGCGTATTAAAGACGCGATTGAGCGAAATAAAGGCTCCAAGGTTTTTTCAAGGGATCTGTCTATTGGGCAGAGGCAGCTCACGAAACTGAAGACCGATGATGGCAGGATCGTATCCGCCAAACCTGAGCTTCTGAGGGAGATCGAGAGTTTCTATGGGCAGTTGTACACGTCAACCAGTAAACCCGTTGCGAATCTAGCAAACGACCCAAGAGTTAGATTGACCCGACACTATACCGAAGATATCCCGGACGTCAGCCTGTACGAGATTAGGATGGCTCTGAAACAGCTTAAAAACAACAAGGCTCCGGGTGATGACGGAATCATGGCTGAACTCCTGAAGGCGGGTGGAAAACCGGTCCTCAAGGCCCTTCAGAAGCTTTTTGATTCCGTCATACTCGAGGGAAAAACGCCACAGGCATGGTGCAGGGGTGTGGTGGTACTCTTCTTCAAGAAGGGCGACAATGCCCGGCTGAAGAACTATAAGCCCATCTCGTTTCTTAGCCATGTTTACAAGTTGTTTTCAAGAGTCATCACGAACCGTCTCGCGCGCAGGTTTGACGATTTCCAGCCTCCCGAACAAGCCGGATTCCGAAAAGGCTTTAGCACCGTGGACCACATACATACGCTGCGGAAGGTTATACAGAAGACCGAAGAGTATAACCTGCCTCTCTGTTTAGCGTTTGTGGACTACGAGAAAGCCTTCGATTCGATCGAGACTTGGGCTGTACTGCAGTCTCTCCAACGGTGCCAGATCGACTACCGGTACATTGAGGTGTTGAAGTGTCTGTACAAAAACGCCACCATGTCTGTCCATCTTCAGGATCAGACCTCGAAACCAATTCTTCTCCAGCGCGGCGTAAGACAGGGAGACGTCATTTCTCCGAAACTGTTCACTGCTGCGCTGGAGGACGTCTTCAAGGTTCTGGACTGGAAGGGGCTTGGCATCAACGTTAATGGCGAGTACATCACTCACCTTCGGTTTGCCGACGACATAGTGGTAATGGCTGAGACCATGGACAGCCTCAGTAAAATGCTCGATGACCTTCCTTTTTCTCTTTTTAGTAGAGCTTCCGAAAGAGTGGGTCTTAAAATGAACATGGACAAAACCAAGGTCATGGTGAACGCCCGTGTAACACCCACTACTATCAAGATTGGAGACTCTACACTCGAAGTTGTAGACGATTATGTTTACTTGGGACAAACGGTCCAGTTGACTCTCGCTGGCAACACTGGCGACAGGTCGTCAAAAAACGGCCTCGTAACTAATTTATTTTAAAATTATTGTTTTATTGTGTTTAGTTTGTTAAAAACCCTTTATTAATATTAGAATTCACGTATAAAGTGACTCACGTAGTGTTTGTGACCAGTTTTATTGTAATAACTCAATAACAATTGATATTTCACGAAGTCATGTACCGGCTGTCAACGTTAGAACTGTGGATTTGAATTCTTCGAACCGGGGGAGTATTTACCCGACTGCCGAAGGAGGGTAATGTGTTTATCAGTCTATGTATGTATGTATGTATGTATGTATGTATGTATGTATGTATGTATGTATGTATGTTTGTTCCTATGTGGCGTTCCAGAGACCAAACGCGTTGGCCGATTTTGATGATTCATACGTCAATCGATGCGTCTTAACCCTGCGAGTGTCATAGGCTACATTAAAATTGGATAATAGAAAAATGGCGGCTTTTGGGTGCCATATAGTGGGGGCCCAAATTTTTTTATTCTTCCAATCCCATCGTGTGGGGTATCAAAATAAAGGGTTTTAAGAGGTGATTTCAAAAATATAACACTTATATGTTTAAATGTATCTAATTCGAAAAAAACTAACTAAAAAGTTATAAATAAAAAAACTTAATTCAAAAAATCAAAAAACCCGACTGCTTCAAAAGCGAACTAAAATGTCGTAAACAAGGAAAAAATCATGCTGTGCAGGCGGAGGATACACCAGATTTTGGTCAGCCAGCCCGCGAATATGTATCCTCCAACTGCACAGCATGATTTTTTCCTTGTTTACGACATTTTAGTTCGCTTTTGAAGCAGTCGGGTTTTTTGATTTTTTGAATTAAGTTTTTTTTTGTTTTGAATAACGTATTTATTGCTGTATTATTTACATACTATACACCACTCATACACTGCTCAGGGCTCTGAGCGACGTCCAGTACACACCGGCTACGTTTATGTCTCATTTTGTTTGACAAATTGTGGAAACAAAATCGAGGACGAAAACACCTGCCCCCAGACAAAACATTCACTGCAAACCCTACTTCACACATAATATATCTTTAATTTAGTGTAAATATTATAGGTAAACTCCATAGTTCATAAGCGTTTTAAATAGACTTTGTTACCATTAAAACTAATGTTCTTAGCAATCCATACAAATATCTAATCTAACAATAAGAACCAAAGTTTAATAAAGTCTTTCCATAAAGTATATAACCTGTAATTAAGTCTGAGAATATTAAATCAAATAGCTTTTCTGTGTTCTTAGTTTTTCTTTCTTTTTCTTATATAGGTACCTCCATATATTTTTACAATCTTTTTTCTTTGAAACTTTTCAATTGTTTTCAAATATTTTACTTTTTTTAACTTTAAAACCCCTCCTACTTTCTCAAATTTTCAACTAGCACAGTATTCTCTTCACATACTCAGCTATTTCTTGTCACATTGCAGGTGTCGCCTAAGAAAAGCAGTCAATATGATGACCCGGGCAGCTACCGTTCGTGACTTGAGTGACAAACTGAAAGCAGCTCTGAGGGAGCTGGATTCATCCAGAAATGAGTGCAGCAAGCTACTGCGGGAACGAGAAGAAAGTGAAGTAGAAATTGAGTTAATAGTGAACAAAAACACTCAACTCAAGAACCAGCTTGCAGAGCTACACTCCCAGCATATGGATATACTGGAACAGCATCAGCATCTCCGTCAACTAGTGTCAGATTTTCAGCAGTGCCATGACACTCATGACCAGGCACTGAAGCGTATATCTGTATTAGAAGCAGAATTGTGCAAGGCTCATAACACTATTACCTCCATTGTCTCGCTGAAAGTCAGCGAAGAGGTTTCTAACACCAGTAACCTGTACAATGAGCTGATGAATACTGCATCGAAACTGGAGTGTGAGCAGCCCACCATTACCATAGACCTAACAGGGGATGATACCATTGCTAAATGTCCAATTCTAAGTAGTCATAATAAAATTAAGAAATATATTAAAATCAATAAAAGTATTAAGAAATACAAGAAACTTTTAAAAACTCAAAGTGTTTACAAATATAATGTTAATCTTAAAAGAGATTTCAGAAATTTAAAAAACCAATTAATTTTATGTAATAGTAAATTAGAAACTAGTACACAAATGTATGATGTTGACATTCAGAATCTTCAAAGGGAGTTATTGAGTAGGGAAAATACACTAAAAGAAATATTTTGTAAATATGAATGTAGTCAACAGATGTTAAGTGAGCGCATGCAGGAGGCCTGTGAGTTGGTGGACCTGGTGAAGTATAATGCAGAGAGGTATGAGTCATTGACTAACAACCTCACCTGTAGTTGTGCTGCCGCTCCGCCACCTCTCATTTCACAACATGTTGCTCCTATAACTTTACCCATCGAGCATACTGCAACAAATTTGAACCCCTCCAAAAGTAATGTCTTAGTATATTCTGATAGTTTCGGAACAGGTTTTGGATCATTGTTAAATAACCGTTCTAAACATACAATAGTGAACCATTGTTATCATAAATTGCATTTTAATGAGCTTATTCATAAAATTCAACAGACACAATTGAATGAGCAAACTACTGTAGTTCTTATTTTTGGAAATAGCCTTAGTGTAACAAAAAGGGACATAGTTAATGGTATTGATACCCTACTTAAGTTAAGATTAGGCAAATTGATACTATGTGCATTGCCCTATTCTGACAAATTACTTGTTCAGGAAAATGAATACATATCTAGTTTAAATAACTTGATGCATATTTTATCTTGTCGTCATAGTGACCGTTTATTGTTTTTTGACACCAACAATTTTGTTAGTGATTTTGTTTTGATTCGGGAACATATGTTTCTTCCCAAAAATAGCCGACATTTATTAGCTTCATTGTTAGATTTTAATATACACGCAGTTATTGATAATTTAACTGAAACTAGGTTTAGTGATTTAACAGTATTATCCAGTTTTTCTGATAATACTACTGTAGACCCTTTAAACTATTAGAGCCGACAAAAGAGAAGACGAATAGTATTTTTTTACTATATCATCAAAATAGAAATCGCTTCTCCGGCAAAATTTTAGACGTGGAATTGTTAGTAGATAAATACCACATGGATGTCCTATGTTTTTGTGAAACTTGGTTAAAACCAGATAGGATGTTGTTTAATGTAAATATTTACAGTTGCCAGCGCGTACAACAGATCCACAGTGGGTGGTGGTACCTTGATACTTTGTAACAGTCATCTCAAATATAAGGAAAGGAAGGATATCACTGCTTACTCTGTTGATCGCTTATGTGAGGTAGCATGTGCAGAGGTCGAGGGGCATACTATCTTGTGTGTTTACAGACCACCAGCATCAAACTTGTCATTGTTTTTAATTTCAATGGAAGAACTATTATGTAAACTTTCAGAGATAATAAATTAGTCTTTGTTTGTGGTGATTTAAATATAGATCTGTTAGTCAATACACCTGAAAAATGTAAGCTCATTTCATTGTTCAAATCATTCAACTTAAAATATTTATTTAATGAACCAACAAGAATAACAGCAACTTCAGCTTCGTGCATAGACAATGTATTCACTAATTGTAAAGTAAAAGATTCGTTTGTAATTAGTGGCGTTAGGTCAGACCATACTGGTCAACTAGTATCTTTTGAGTCGGCAATAAAATTAAACCTAGTTAAATCAATTCGATTAAGACCTCTTACTAAAAATAAATTAAATTCTTTTAATAATAACGTTTTTAGTAACCTTTGTAACGCCAGTTTTGATTCAAAAGACCCCAATATAAATTACGGCACGTTGTTTTCTACAATTTGCCATGAATTCAATAAAACGTGTCCTGTAAAAACAGTTAAAGTCAACAATTCCAAATCAAAATTTAGTGAATGGGCCACTGTGGGCATAAGAAAAAGCCGAGATATCTTATATAATTTATATTACGAAAAATCTTTGACTTCATATAAAGTTTTTCACACTAATGTTAGAAACTATTCCAAAATATTTAAAAGAGTCTGCGCTCAAGCAAAATCTCAAATAATAATTAACAAAATTGGTGTTTCAAATAATAAAATAAAAACTGTGTGGCAATTAATAAATAGAGAAACTGGAAAGACACAACAACGCGATCAGAATGAGTTGTCTTTGAAAATAAATAATCAAACCATTTCTGATAAGCAAGAAGTCGCTGAGACATTAGAAAAGTTCTTTACCAACATTCCGTTAGAGGTTACGAAGTCTCTTCCCTTCTCATCTAAATTAGCTGAAGCTTTTCTTAAAGAAAACTTTACCAAAGACATACCGACCTTTAAATTTAAACCAATATGTATTGATACAATTAAAAACGTGTTCAAAAGGCTCAATATAAAAAATACTGAAGACTTATGGGGGATATCCGTTAGGGTTCTTGAAGATATTATTGACTCAATTGCTCCTGTCCTAACAGGCATATTCAATCAATGTTTGGACAGCGGCACGTTTCCTGACTTAATGAAACACAGCAAAGTAGTACCAATTTTCAAATCAGGTTGTAAGATTGATCCCTCTAATTATAGACCTATATCCGTGCTTCCAGCATTGAGTAAAATCTATGAAAAAATCATGCTGGATCAGATGTTGTCTCACTTCAATTCAAATGGGATCCTGCATAGTCAGCAGTTTGGTTTCACGAAAGGTAGGTCGACTACGGACGCGGGAGTAAAACTCATCAGTCACATTTTGGAATCTTGGGAGAAGTCCCAGGATGCCATTGGCATTTTCTGTGATCTCTCAAAAGCGTTCGACTGCGTCAACCACAACACACTGATCTGTAACAAACAGACAGCAGAAAGTGAATGTTAATGGGGTGACGTCCTCCGGGTCTCTAGTCAAGATGGGCGTGCCCCAAGGTTCAATTCTCGGCCCTTTCCTTTTTCTTGTTTACATTAATGATCTCCCTTTTATGATGGCCAAATTATCGGATATAATTCTATTTGCTGATGACACTTCGCTAATTTTTAAAATAGATAGGAAAGATACGGATGTCTTACATGTCAACGAAAGTCTTATTATTCTGACAAAATGGTTCGCAGCTAATAATCTTTTACTGAATGCGACAAAAACTAAATGTCTTAAGTTCTCTTTACCAAATGTACCACAACGAGACCTGAATTTGAATCTTGACGGCAAAAGTCTTGAAGTTATAGTTGAAACTGTATTCTTAGGGATTACTATCGATTCAAAACTGCAGTGGGGCGCGCACATTAGAACTCTTTCGGGTAGGTTAAGTTCAGCTGCATATGCAGTAAGGAAAATAAGGCAGTTAACCGATGTAGCCACAGCTAGGTTAGTATATTATGCTTATTTCCACAGTATTATGTCTTATGGCATTCTGCTGTGGGGATCAGCAGCAGATGTTGACTCAATTTTCATCTTACAAAAGAGGGCAATCCGCGCGATCTATAAAATGGGTCCTCGCGAGTCCCTTAGAGAAAAATTTAAAGAAATCGATATACTGACTCTACCATCACTCTATATTTTGGAATGTATTTTGTATGTCCGCAAAAATCGAGGGCTTTTCAAAACTAGAAGCGACTTACATAATTTAAATACACGCAGTAAGCACGAAATTGTAATACCCAAATTCAGATTAACAAAAACTAGCAAGTCTTTTTATATAAACAGTATACGCTTTTATAACAAGTTGCCAAAGTCAGTTATAGAACTGACCGATGGAAAGTTCAAAAACTACATCAAACGTGTCCTTGTTAAAAAAGCATATTATAAAATCAAGGACTACGTTGAAGATAAAATTTTTGGCTTTAGCTCCTTCTGCGCATGCGGCTTCCCTGGTAACTCATAAACGGCACAAATATGTGGTTGTCTCTAACTATTCTCAATCTCATTAATTCTTTGTTTTTTTTCTTTCTTTTGATTATTCTTTTTACAATGGTTTTCAATCATCTTCATAGCCCTTTGCTAAGAATAGTTACAGCACTGATAACAATATTTGTGCCACATGTTAGATTTAGTCTTTTTTTATTTTACTTTTGTATAGATTCCTTTACCGATTATTTTGTAAATGTGTGAACATTGTAGGCCTTCTAGATGCTTGTTAACTTTTTAACTCGTTTTATTTTCTTTTGTTTAAATAGTATGTAATCTTTTTTTTTGTTTTCTTACGACTTATTGTCGGGCCTACGTTGTCCCCACATATCTAAGTACTAATGCTGTAACAAGGAAATATTGTAAAACCAAACCATTTTTTTAAAAGAGTAACCATGGAGTTTCTTGCCGGTTCTTCTCCATAGGAAACGACCAACCCGAACCGTGCACATTGTCGACGTTTTATAAGTGCCCATGTAGGCCTATATGAAATAAAAAAATTGATTTTGATTTTTGATTTTGTTGGGTAGGTCCAACTTCGAGAAAGAGGTCAACCGTTGAATCCGACTCGGCTGGGCGGCGTTCGGGAAGTTGCGTGGTATCTTCTCGTCCAATTTACCGCAGTGTCTCAAGACAAAAGTCTATGACCAGTGTGTGTTGCCAGTGATCACCTATGGGACCGAGACGTGGTCGCTCACAATGGGCCTTATCAGAAAGCTTAAAGTCACCCAAAGGGCAATGGAGAGGGCTATGCTCGGAATTTCCTTGCGTGATCACGTCAGAAATGATGATATCCGCAGGAGAACCAAAGTTACCGGCATAGCCCGAAGAATTGCCAAACTTAAGTGGCAGTGGGCAGGGCACATTGCTCGCAGAACGGATGGCCGATGGGGCTGAAAAGTTCTGGAGTGGCGACCGTGAACTGGAAGACGATACGTTGGAAGGCCTCCCACTAGGTGGACCGATGACCTGGTTAAGGTTGCGGGAGAGCGCTGGATGCGAGACGCACGGGATCGGTCAATGTGGTGACGCCTGGGGGAGGACTATGTCCAGCAGTGGACGTCTTTCGGCTGAAATGATGATCAGTTTTCTTGAGAGTCAATTTGGTTTATTTAATTTTCATTAAGCAGTAAAATATTTTTTTTTTACCTAAGGCAATATTTTCTCAGAAATTCATGAGAGTACAAGTAATTATTCAGGTTGCAATAATCTTAATTGTGCGTCCATTAGTACTACTAGTTTTATCTATCTAATTAATTGGAACAGTAAATCATCTCTGAACTGTCTCATCTATTCCCGGAAGCGTTTTTTTTTTCGGCGGTAGGTGTAAAAAGATTAGACGCGAATTTTGTCAACATTTTTTATAATAGAAATAAAAATATTAATTAGTATTTTTTTATCATTTTGGCCTTGGAAATAGTTTACCAGTTCACTAAATCAGCGGTACTTACGTTTGTGAAGCAGTAAATGTAACCAAGCCCCTAAACTATACCACCTACCAGCGATCTCTAGTACTGCACAAATCATCACGCTGCATCACAAAATGTCTCAACTTGACGACATCCAATCGGCCCAGAGGAGCTTGGAGGAATGTTTCCATAAGAAGATGACTGAGCTGGAGGCACAGATACAGTGTGCAGGACCGGCAAAGGACACCGTCGCTAAAATACGAGAGGAGTTCCGAACATTCCGGGAGCTTATGTTCGGGATGCTGGGTCTTCTTCGGAAGCAGATCACGGAGTGCTCCAGAGTGGTCGACGGACTGGAGACACTCACACGTCGGAAATCTGTAATTTTTACGGGTTTTGCTGAAAAGGACAACGAGGATTGCAAGGCTCTGGTGTTGAATATAATACACACCAAGCTGGCCCTGCCCAGCATCAATGGATCTGCCATCAAGGTTTGCCATAGACTGGGATCAGCAAACAAGGGACCCACACGTAGCCGGCCAATATTGGTAAGATTCTCGGATGTTGCCCATAAATCTGCAGTCTGGAAGGTAAAGTCAGGCCTGAAGGGTTCCTCGGTGACGGTCAAAGAGTTTTTGGCCAGGGCCAGGCAGACTGTGTTTAGCAGGGCGCGTCTACACTTTGGGATGTCGGCATGCTGGACACAGGACGGGATTATAGTAATCAGAACCCCAGATGGCACACGGCATAAGATTGCTACTTTAGATGAACTCTATCCTTTGTTGACTAAACACCCTAAGAAGACTGTGATATCATCAGTTGCAACGGGGAGCACCATTGGTTTGCGTTGACCCTGGGAATTGATAGGGTTTACGTACTTTGTTTATGTTATTTTTATTGGTACGTATATTGTGCTTGGGCGTCATATTTCACGGCAATTATTACTCAACTTTTGTAGTACACGTTTTCTTGCTTGCTATTCATATAATCGCTTAAATAATTACATTTTAGTCGTATATAATCACTTATTTTTTGGTAGTAAATAATAATGCTTAAGTCGTGTTTGTCATATCGCAATGTCAAAGTGCATGAATTTGGTACTCATACCCTGCTTTTAGTTAATGTTCGGTGTACCCTGCTAAAGGAAATGTAATAGTATTAAAATGACGTCCAATATTACTCTGTTCCACGTTTGTGTTGTGTGTAGTAAACTGCGTTCTGTTTTTGCACTTATACTTTGTTATTGTTTTGTTTTGTTTTTATCTTACTTTTACTGTGCTTTTATTGTGATCGTGTTTGTAAGTAACTTTAATCTTGTTTTAAATCATTTTTGTTTTGTACTGGTTGTGCTGGTGGGTGGTGCAAAGACAGTGGTGTTGCACCGTAAGGATATTCTTTAGCCATAGTTTATTTTTATAGGTATTTATTTAAAGTATATTATTTTATTGTATTATATGTTATCTGCTGATGACTCTTTTCACTCTGCCGTTGAATCACTAAACTCTTCCACTACTGGAAGTTTTGGCTCCGCGACTGACACCCTTGGTGACTTCTTGCGTCAGAGCTTCGGTCTACAGAGCCGTAATTTATTTAATATATGTCATATAAATGTTCAGAGTGTGCCAAGTCATTATAGTGATCTCTTTGACGCCTTTTCTGACGCCAATGTCCACGCCGTTCTGATTTCTGAGAGTTGGCTTAAGCCCCATCTTATTTCTACCACCTACCCTCTTCCCGGTTTCATTCTTATCCGTAATGATAGGATTGGTAAGGGAGGAGGCGGTGTTGCTATTTATTTTCGTAGCGATTTTCCATATAAAATCATTGCCTCTTCTCCTTCACTTTATAGTGCTTCTGCCGAGTACCTCTTTCTCGAGATCTACATTAGGGGTGTCAAGACTCTACTTGGTGTTGTGTACTGTCCGCCCGCCGTTGACTACTTTCTCAACTTAGAATTGGCGCTGGAGTCTGTGGGATCAAAATATGCACATTGCGTCATCATGGGCGATTTCAACACAGACCTTACCCTTCCAACTCCTCGTTCCCGTAAACTCCTTCACATAATTGAGTCTGTTAGTCTCCACGTTCTTCCTTTGCAACCCACTCATTTCAATACCTCAGGGAAGGACACGTGGCTCGACTTAATACTAACGTCTGCTCCCTCCCTTGTTTCCTCTCATGGTCAGTGTCCTGCACCTGGCTTTTCCCACCATGATCTCATTTTCCTCTCATATATCCTAAAACCACCCAAACTTCCCCCTAAAGTTCTGCACATGCGTTGTTTTGCGCGTCTGGATGTCGAGAAGCTGCGTCAGGATGCATCGGAACTCGACTGGGGAGACCTTGCTGCGAAAACAACTGTAGATGAAAAACTGCTTATCTTTAACAGGACGGTCCTTGCTCTTTACGACAAACACGCTCCTGTCAAGAGAGTTAAACTAAGGCGTCCACCTGCTCCTTGGATGACGACAGGGGTTCGTATGGCGATGAGGCGCAGGGATCGGGCTTTTCGGAAATTTAAAAAGGATCGTTGTGAGGCAAATAGGTACCTTTTCAAGGTTGCAAGGAATCGGTGTAATCAGGTGATACGTAACGCCAAACGCCGCCATATTCTAGAAAACATTTCTTCTTCTTCTTCTGCTGATATCTGGAAATTCCTCGGAACACTTGGTATCGGTAGGCCTCGTCATGTGGATTTTCCCAAGACGATTGGCCTGGATGAAATCAACCGTCACTTCACATCCGTTTGCCACTTGGATGCCCAAGTGTTGTCTCAGACGGTCGATTCCATTTCTAGCCTACCTGGTCCTATCATAGAACCATTCCACTTTTCTCCGGCTTCCGAAGATGAAATTAAAAAGATGATCCTATCTATTAAATCCAAGGCTGTGGGCCATGATGACATTAGTCGTTATATGGTCACCTTGATCCTCGACTTTCTTCTTCCTCCGATTTCCCATATTATAAACTTTTCTCTAGACTCCGGTCAGTTTCCATCCCTGTGGCGCAAGGCCTATGTCCATCCACTTCCTAAAATTTCAAATCCCTCTCTACCTAATCATTTTCGACCAATTTCTATTCTCCCTTTCCTATCAAAAGTGCTCGAGGCATGTGTCCACAAGCAGTTTTCGGGGTTCGTGCACCGTAACAACCTTGTCAGCTCATTCCAGACTGGATTCAGGCCCGGACACAGTACTGCTTCTGCTCTCCTCAAAGTGACTGGTGACATCAGAGAGGCAATGGAGGATACCAAGGTTACAGTTTTGGTACTTATTGATTTCTCCAACGCCTTTAACGCCGTCAGTCATGATATTCTCTTATCTATCCTCTCACATCTTATGGTTTCTTCCGAGGCGCTGGAATGGTTCTCTTCTTATCTTCGAGGACGTCAGCAGTCGGTTCGCGTTGACGAGAGCTCGTCGAGTTGGCATGATCTGGGTGCTGGTGTTCCACAAGGCGGTATTCTTTCTCCATTATTATTCTCGATCTTCATTAATTTTATAACTTTCTGTCTTCGGTGTTCGTATCATCTATATGCCGATGATCTCCAACTTTATGCATCTGCGCGGGTGGAAGTTTTAACGGACGCTATAAAAGATGTAAACCGGGACTTGGAAGCCATTAAAACCTGGTCTGACAGATTTGGGGTGTCTGTAAACCCCTCTAAGTGTCAGGCCATTGTAATAGGAAGCTCACGTATGATGGGGAGAGTAGCGGTTAGCTCTCTTCCTCCTCTTATTTTTAATGGTACCATCATTCCCATCAGCCCTAGCGTAAAAGAACTCGGTTTGCATCTTGACTCGACACTTGGCTGGCATAGTCATGTTGCTAGTGTCAGCCAAAGAGTCAACGGCACTTTGCGATACCTGTATCGTCTGAGGAAATTTTTGCCCGCAAAGACAAAGACTATGCTTGTGCAGACTTTAATTTTCCCTATAATCGACTATGGTGACGTGTGCTATTTTGACTTGAGTGCGGTTCTGTTGGATAAGCTTGATAGGCTCCTCAACTACTGTATTCGTTTCATATTTAACTTGAGAAAGTATGACCATGTGTCGAGTTACAGGTCTGAGCTCAAATGGATGCCCATTCGCCAAAGAAGTTTTCGCGCTCTAACTACGCTTTTCTCCCTACTCAACTCTCCCACCCCACCTTCTTACCTTATGGCATTCTGCTGTGGGGATCAGCAGCAGATGTTGACTCAATTTTCATCTTACAAAAGAGGGCAATCCGCGCGATCTATAAAATGGGTCCTCGCGAGTCCCTTAGAGAAAAATTTAAAGAAATCGATATACTGACTCTACCATCACTCTATATTTTGGAATGTATTTTGTATGTCCGCAAAAATCGAGGGCTTTTCAAAACTAGAAGCGACTTACATAATTTAAATACACGCAGTAAGCACGAAATTGTAATACCCAAATTCAGATTAACAAAAACTAGCAAGTCTTTTTATATAAACAGTATACGCTTTTATAACAAGTTGCCAAAGTCAGTTATAGAACTGACCGATGGAAAGTTCAAAAACTACATCAAACGTGTCCTTGTTAAAAAAGCATATTATAAAATCAAGGACTACGTTGAAGATAAAATTTTGGCTTTAGCTCCTTCTGCGCATGCGGCTTCCCTGGTAACTCATAAACGGCACAAATATGTGGTTGTCTCTAACTATTCTCAATCTCATTAATTCTTTGTTTTTTTTCTTTCTTTTGATTATTCTTTTTACAATGGTTTTCAATCATCTTCATAGCCCTTTGCTAAGAATAGTTACAGCACTGATAACAATATTTGTGCCACATGTTAGATTTAGTCTTTTTTTATTTTACTTTTGTATAGATTCCTTTACCGATTATTTTGTAAATGTGTGAACATTGTAGGCCTTCTAGATGCTTGTTAACTTTTTAACTCGTTTTATTTTCTTTTGTTTAAATAGTATGTAATCTTTTTTTTTTGTTTTCTTACGACTTATTGTCGGGCCTACGTTGTCCCCACATATCTAAGTACTAATGCTGTAACAAGGAAATATTGTAAAACCAAACCATTTTTTTAAAAGAGTAACCATGGAGTTTCTTGCCGGTTCTTCTCCATAGGAAACGACCAACCCGAACCGTGCACATTGTCGACGTTTTATAAGTGCCCATGTAGGCCTATATGAAATAAAAAAAATGATTTTGATTTTGATTTTTTATGTCTCACTTTCAATATTTAAGTTCTTCACACGCTAGAAATCTGCGTTCCTCCAATAATCTTCTCCTACTCTGTCCTTCTCATACTACTGATTTTGTTCATTCTTCCTTTCATATTCAGTCTATTCTTCTCTGGAACGCGCTTCCTCTCGAAATCAGGACGGCCACCAGTCGGTATGCTTTCAAGCGGGTACTGCGGTTTTACTTTCAGCGGGGAGATGGGTCATCTCTATAACTTCTTTTCGTTACTTTATCAATATATATATATATATATATATTTATATAGGTATATATTATAATGTGTATAAGATATAAATGTAAAATATATATTTAAGCGGTATATTATTGTTATTTTTTGTTTTGTTGTTGGTAATTCACGGTTTAAACAATGCACCTGCCATGTTATCTCTTCACCACCCATGGTTGACTGGTAGAGAATGCCTAAGGCATTAAGTCCGCCATTGTACCTTTGTGCATGAAGTTTAAATAAATAAATAAATAAATAAATAAGCGTCTGTTGTGCACTTTCCAAATCAGTAGGTACCTGATAGCAGTTCATTGTCTCAGTCATGTTCTGAATCAGAAATCTGTTGTATACGTCTTGTCTTGAGAATAGTGAGTGAGATTGTCGTGTCGTGTGTGTGTTAAACGTTCAACGTCAAGCTATTATGCCGCCATATTCATTGGTAGATATTAAACTGAGTATGCGATTTTAATCCAAATTGAGGTCGGTCTATCTATACAGTGGAAACGTTTATGGTATCATCTTGAACAGGTCTAGCGTAATACAGAGTTTCAATAGAATACGAGATCAATTTATATTAGTTTGTCATGAATAAACAACCATACTGTATGAAATAAAAAGACAGAAGAAAGTATTAAGCGAGTTTAGTCCAAATTGACGTCGATGTAACTATACAGTCGAAACGTCTATGCTAACATCTTGAAAAGGCCTAGCGTAATACAGAGTTTCAATAGAATACGAGATCAGTTTATAGTGGTTTATCATGGAAAAACAACCATACTGTATGTAATAAAAAGACAGAAAGTATTTATTCAACACGAGACACAGTAAGAAACACCAATCGTGGGTATGTGACCCATACTAAAAGGGTTATCAACTCACCAAATAATAATACCAGTTTGTCAGAGCCACGAGCATCAATTACTAAGGTTGCTAAAAGCAGGTTGGCGATTTCAAACTTAAATTATCTATTTAAATAAAGTCCAGATTTACTCACAATGCTTTCTTCAACGTTGTCTGCGATGTACTCGATAGACTTAAAAAGAACGTATTATGTATTGATGAGGTGATTAAAGTATTAGTCTAATATCTGAGATCACGCTTTTCGTGCTAGATGCCGTGGGTTCAAATCTGGGTAGTACCAATGTGATTTTTCAAATAAACAATCTGTATAGGATTGTGTTGTCTACACACAGGCAAACTATTCACAGTCTTTTTCGAATCGAGTAGGTAGTACGTTGCCAAGAATCTTCAGCTTTAACTACAAGTAGTTATTAAGTTAAAAATATTCAATGTACTGAGTGGGTGTGTAAAAAGCTTTATTCAACAACAATATACCTAAGAATAAGTTGAATAAAAGTAACAGTAACTATGAACTATAACAAGTAAAAATTTAATTTAAATCTGTAACCCGGCTACGGTTTTTCCGGCCATAATAAAGCATCGTTTGAAAACTTATTCAGATGAATACTTTAGGTGCTACGGAGGTACAGACGCAAATAAAAACATACATACATATTACATCCATAGTGTGCTTCTCTTCCTGCTTCTTAAATCATAACCCTTTCCGCTTCGCCTTAGTCGGGTAAAAAGAGTTATCTACGGCAAATAAAAGGCTGTCGATATGAGATAATGAAGTGACCCAATCTTATTTTCAGATTTCATTCATTCACTGACAGACAATAAACGGACAAGCACAAAAAAAACAATTATAACTGAAGATTTCAACCTTCTTAATTCTTTATTTTACACCAAAACAATAAATTTACACAAAGTGAAATCAATATTCATGTGCAAACTCGCCAGCTTAACTCCAAAATGGAGTAATCTGACAGCAAACCTTTGAGTCACAGAAATCATAATAATAAAGGGCATCAGTAATACAGTGTGCAATTTTACAGTAAGATACTAATTAAATACAAAAAAAATACATTCATAAACAACCTACGTTCATCCGACCTCATATAGTTTTAAAAAATGTGAACGACATGTAAAAAGTGTTTGTACAAACCAACTTACAGAAATAAAATCATTTATTTATCCTAGATACAAAAAAAAAATATAATGTAACATATATAAAAAAATATACAACTGCTAATACACTAACTCTCTCTCTCTCTACTAATATACTACTAACATTATTTATTGCGTTGAAAGAAAATGCTTCTTTTTTTTGCTCTTGATGACATCGAGAGAAAGGCTATGGTGTAGGGAGTGTGAGCAAGGTAAAGCAACGCTTGGCGAAGTCGGTTCGTGGATGGGTGAACATCAATTACACATCGAGACTCAGAAATCGGTGCCTTAGAAACCACGTTAAGCCGTTGGTCCTGGCTATAATTTTAATATCGTTGACAGTCATTCAGACAAAGAAAGATAGTCAGAAGTAAGAAAATTGGTCAGTCTTGCCAAGGGATACTATTTTACCCAGTTACTGGATTAAGAAGGTCAGATAGGCAGTCGCTCCATGTAAGGACCTGAATCGGATAAGACAGGAAGCGACCTCATCATAGTAGGTAAAAAACCAGGCAGACTGATTGTAACCAAGTTAGCACAAAAGTATACTTCGAAAATTTACCCCTTAAAGGGGTAAAAGTATAAGTGCGTCATTTGTTGGTCCAGTCAGGCGCATGGCTTAAAACTTAATAATATTTTTTTATTCTATATTTAGTTCAGCGGAAAAGGGAAAGAGAGCCCTTTTCCCAGTCATGGGAAGTAACGGACTACATAGATCAGATTCCATTAGAATGACTAAATACCTATACATAGTGACGTATCGACAACATTTAAAGAGTTAAACTCTCAATGGGAAGAAAAATCTCCGAGACCTCAGGTGGGACTCACTGAACAGTAATGGCCTACTTTGAAGATCACAAGTACGACAGTGTAGCAAATAGATATATGTACAAGGTAACTTTATTTATTGTTTATCTTTAAGAGATGATTGTACAGCCGGAGTAACTGATTCTTGATCCGTCTTAAGCTTTGGATTCTTTATCAAAATGACACACGGAAGCATGAAAAAAAAACATTTGTACATTTATGTCCTCTTAACAGGACAAACAGTTGTTCGAAATTTCAGAATCCATCTCAATTTTTTATTTTATTTAAGTAAAATTTTGAATGATGGAAAATGTGCACAAGTACTTTCTTACACCTTTTGGAATATTGACACTGAATTCGAATCGTCCTGTAATGTATAAATGAAACATCACAACAATTTATCATATTGCAAAAGCTTTCACAGTATTCCATTATAAAACAGATAAGCTTAAAGTATGTGACCCACTTGCGAGCTACATTGAGCGACGTCGTTGCGATAGACGTTGATTAATTATAATGTATGTATGCGGGTTCCGCTTCCCTTATTATGAACGCTATTGCGTTCGAGTTTGTATTAAAATCGGTGAAGCACAAGGCTTTGATGTTCTGGTATTGATTGAGATGGTGTGAAATTCCAAAATCATGCATGACTTCGTAATTGATTTACATAGCGTAACGGGGGAAGAATTGTGATGGGGGTACATCAATGTCTTTTGATGTATCCATTATAGGTCCAAAGTTATTTGTCGTTAAATAATTTAAAATTAAAACGACATACACGCCCCTTAGAATTAATACTTGTATTTGTTTAGATTTGGCATCGTGCGTGAAAACCGAGTGAGGAAGAGGGTAGAAAGATATGTCAGCTCGTTAACAACACCCACCCGCAAAGGTTTTAGTTCTCGTGATCATGGCGCTTGTAAAGGTGCCGAAATATCGGGCTTTCAACCAAAATCAAAATATACATGGTAAATAGCCCGAAACAAATATAAATTCTTATGATTGTTACCGTCATCAGCTTGAAAACTTAAAAACACGCCTCTTTATGATGATTCCCTTCAGAAAGGTCAGGTGCGTTGTACTTATAAATTTGTTATATAGGGGGCATTTTCGGTACCTGTTGGACATCCCACCCATACGCACTGTTTTGGAAACACTTTAATGATGCGTACAGCTAAGGAGTTAAATTCCCTGCTGGAGTCTGCATTTCCCGATAGCTACAATCAAGGGGTTATTAAATAAAGTGTAAATAGGTTTTACTTCTAGGTAAGCGTGATTCGCCGTCGACCACATCATAGTGGAAGCGCGAGCCTATCTGTAATAATAAAAATACTTTGCGGTCTTCTCTCTGCAAAGCTATTATGTTACATAGATACATAAACTCACGCCTTTTCCCATTAGGGTAAGCAGAGACCACAGAACGCCACCTGCTAAGATCCTTCCATACTTATTTTGCTTCACTCACGTTCATACATCTAGTCATACACGCACGCCGGTTATAAGTACTGCGCACCTGGCCTTTCGGATGAACATCACCAATAAGGTCTATTTATGTCTTTCTAGGGCGCCTTTCCCGGTGTTTCCATTCATGACTGCTACGTAAATATCTTTTGTTAGTCACCTTTCATTCATCCTCTCAACACGGCCAAACCATCTTAGCATACTCTTTTAAATTTTTGTCACTACATCTTCTTTTAAACCTTAACTTCATTCTCTGTTAAAACTTTTGTTTGTACATAATTAAATAAATATACATTGAACAGGGTTAATTCACCAGCGTCGGTAGAAAGTGAAAATATAACGAAAAAGTGTAAAATGACAAAGGCGTTAATTTGTTCAAAATAATTCCCAGAACGTTAATTTAATTTTATCTCACCCGATACGGTGTTATAAAAGGTCCAAAGGGTTTAATCTGGCTTCAAAATGTAACATGAATGGGAAATGTTTCCCACGAACCGTTTTATCGCGGGATATCTGTAATTACCTACTGACCGAAGAGGTGGCGTTAGGATAGTATATATACTATATATACTTATACTTCACGTTTTTTTTTCGTAAATATTTCGATTAACTGTCAGTTACTTGATGATGTGCCAATACTATATTGATTCCGTAGTGAAAGAGAGGCGGAGCTAAACAGAATAAAATAGCAGTACCTACCTTTATTTTTTTCATTTTTGTTTAGGAAATGCTCATGGATACTGCACTTTCACGGGGAGATATTGCAGTTATGTAGGGCTCCAAACTACTAAAACTCTACGGTGTCTTCGTGTGTCGCTTATGGCGGGCACACGGGCACGAATAAGTATTCATCCGCTACCCGCCGCGGTTGTCCGTCACCAGATCCTACTCTGGGGAGTACCCCCTATCACCAGCGCACCAGAACACATTGCACGTCGTGACCACCCCAGAAACCAAACCAGAACATGGGTTCTTGACGACCCCGTGTATGGCACCATTGGTCCCCCTTTGACGGGTCGGGTCAGTGGCCCCGCCACATACCACTTTTCTGTAACAGGGATAGGGAGAGCGGCCAACGCTGTACCGAAAATCCTTCTCCCCTGCAGCCCCACCACATTCACCATCAGACGGTGGCGACCCCGGTCAGGTCGCGGAAGGTAGGGAGAGCGGCGCACTGGAATACCAGCACACCTCTCCCGCCGCGGCCCCCAACCCACAGATGCGATGCCTCCAATACGACATTGCAGCCCGCCTCAGTTGCGATGTTGCCCAAGCGGCACCGCAACCTACTTGTTGGCCGCTAAGTCGTCGGTTTATCGGCAAAAGCCCTGACGAGCGGCCCCTCCTCGGGTTCCTCTTCATTTTACTGTAGGTGACAAGGCCTCTACAATGCGGGAACCCACTGGGGAGGAGGGGGAATTAGCAGTACCTACTTATTCCTTTTTCACAACGGATCTGTGATGGCATTAACATATCATAGTATCAATGTAAAGAGTTTTCGCCATAAATCTAAACAACCAATGCAATGGTCTCGTCCTGTATTACCTTGGAAACTAAAAAACTCAATATTGAATAAACGTTCTAAAACGGCCGTTTCAGTTCGGTACCACTTGCCAGGTGACTAGCTATTCTAGGCGAAGCTAAGCAAGCCGTTTGTATGTCATTGCGTTTTCGCCCTTAGAATATGAATGTGGCTTTATGAGTTCCTACTCTTAAAACCATACCATATTCGTCTTATCCGATAGACTAAAGCCACTATGGAAAAAAACTTTTTTGCAAAAAAATACTACCGACTTCCAAATGAAAAACTACAAAGTGAAAAATAACTTAACTTTTGGAAGTCGGTGTCTTTCGTAGGTACTATTTTTTTGTCATATGGACACCGACTTCCAAAAGTTAAGTTATTTTTCACTTTGTAGTTTTTCATTTGGAAGTCGGTAGTATTTTTTTGCAAAAAAGTTTTTTTATTTTTCCCTTTTTAGTTTTACCTACCTAATAGCAAGTTGTTTATTCAGGTCCCTATAACTCCAGAATAGATTAACCGAATAACATGAAACTTGAAGATAACCGGTGAAATGAGAGACCTGCGTACCCCTTTTAGAGCGTACTGGCGTGATATTATGTTATGAAATGGTATAAACAACAAACAGACATGCGATTGCAGCAATCCCGACAGTTTTGCCGTTATTTATTGAAGAGTTCTGTTGTGTATGTCCGAAGTTATTCATCAGACCTTCGCCAAATTAAAATGGGACCAATTTCGAAATATACTCTTTCAAACAAAAAAAGAATTTTCACTCGATCGAAGAATTCTCAATCGGTTCACAATTGACGTAGATACCGGTAAACATAAACAAAAAAAAAAAAAAAAAACAAACATAAAGTCGAACATAGAACCTCCTCCTTTTTGGTAAGTCGGTTAAAAATATACAAGTAACACAACGACATACACAATTTTTGAAAAATTATTTGAATAAAAATGGTTGAAGGAGAAGCTCGTGGTTAAATAAACAGCCGCACGGGCCGATCATCAAGGTTAAGCAACGCTTGACGAGGTCGGTCCGTAGATGGGTGACTATTTCAACATACCGAGTTACCTCCGTGCCTCGGAAAGCACGCTAAGCCGTTGGTCCCGGCTGTCATTTGAAGATCTTTGACTGTCGTTATGGGTAGTCAGAAGTTAGAGATCTGGCACCAGTCTAGCCAAGGGGTATAGTGTTACCCAGTTACTGGGTTGTGGAGGTCAGATAGGCAGTCGTCCATGTAAAACACTGGTACCCAGCTGAATCTGGTAAGACTGGAAGCCGACCCAACAACAATTGGGAAAAGGCTAGGCAGATGATGATTTGAATAAAAATGGGTGACGGCTAATACCGAACTTTGGTAGAAGAAAAAAATATTGTGCCAACACCAAATAAATTAGTATAAGAACAAAAGAACAATGGGTACTCCATATAACCTCATCCAATTCCTTGTGGGATTAAAGGACTATTGTTACGTTATGTCAACAGATTCTTAATCGGAAGTGAAGGGTTCCGTTCTAAGCAAATAATATTCAGATGTGTTCTTTGTTAGAACTAACCATTATTACGCAAACATTCACATTACGCATCTGTAGTCTTCGAACTCTATGTTGAGGTGGTCTGTATCTCAGAAGCGGATTCATCATAGAAAGAATTATAATTAATATATTATTAGTGTTATGATTGACGCAACCAAAAAAGAAAAACTACGGAACAAATATAAAACATATCTATAAATATAAAGCGAAAGGTCACTCACTCATTCATCACGAAATATCGAAAACCGCTCGACATATAAGGATGCAATTTGGCAGGAAGGTTCCTCAAGTGAAGTAAGTGCGCACTAAGAAAGGATTTTTGGAAAATGCACCCCACGGGAGTAACTGGTTTTGTAAATTGGATACGTGAAATTAAAGATTTACTTACGCTTTTGGTTTATAAAAAGAATTCATGTATTTATTGGTTTCTGGAAATTCTTCCCCTAAGGAGGTGAAAAGGTAGAAATTTGTTGGGATTATATATTTGAAACTTGGCATAAATACCTTAACCTAAGTAAATAGTAAAAGGTTTTCATTATTAGTTTTACAAAACTTGTCCTAAAAGACGATTTAGGGGGTGTTAAAGATATTCGAAGAATTTTATTGTACATGGCTTCTTTTTATGATGTAGGGGATTACTAAGATAGCATTTTTGGAAATTCAACCTTTAAGGGGATGGAACTAAAAAGTCATCAGTAGGATAAAATACGGATCACGCAAACGAAGTCGCGGGTGAAGTGCTATTAAACTTCAGTGATTCGCCCGAGAGATTACACTTATAACTTGTAGTAGCACGGACATGTGCTGCCATCTTACACTATTTTAGAGCAACAATTCAAATACTGTTTTATGCGCTCTAGTGTGGGTATCTCATACACGTTTTGTGTCGTTGCCATCGTGCACTAAATTTCCTTTCCGTAAATTATTTTAGTGGTTTTTTCAGTGTATTTATTAATTTTTTGATAATGGGAAAACGAAAATACTACGATGAGGAGGAGTATTTAGCTCGGAAAATGAGAAAATTGGAGAAAAAGATATCTCGTGTTCGGCGTAAGCAACGGGAACGGGTTCCCAGTACTAGTTCGATCGAACAGAATTATGATAGTGATGCTGATGATCAGTACCCAGAATCTTTGCAGGAGGCTCCGCAAAACGAAGGTCAGTACCTAACATTTTAGATTTCGAATAATGAAAACCTCGCCGGCCGGCGCGGCGCCCGCCGACGCCAGCAATACCTCGCGGCCTTGGAACATGTTTGAATTATCTACCTACTTATTTTTATATATTTGATGCCTAGTGCTTATGAGTTTAGTCTGTTAGGCTAATACCGACCTGGAATGTACTTCAGTTCAATCTGTAAGGTTGATCGCTGTATATTAGGTAGCACAAAAATTCTAGAACATTATCTCGTGAGATCATGTCGTGAATTTGTATTTATAATGTTGTGGGTAAGACTGATACTTAATTCTAGAGTACGAATCGTGAGTTCGTACCAAGAATTTGTAACTGTGCGTATTATTCTAGAACATAGTCCGGGAGGTTATGTCATGAATTTATACCTACTTTAAAGTAAAAGACTGATGTTTAATTCTAGAGTACAAACCGTGAGTTTGTATCACGAATTTATTTAAAACTGTCGGTCTATTGTTTTCAGGAGCCCCATATGAAGTTAACATTCTATCCGATTCAAGATCACAGCATAAGCTCCCCGATGAACCGATGTCCGCGCCAAATGCAATTTTGGACTCCGCGCTGGAGCGCGCTTGTGCCGTCGTACCCGAGGCTACTTCAACTCCCACTTCCGCGGATGCACCGCCTCAACAACATGCGTGTACGGAAAGTATGCAAGAGTTAGAGCCTGATATTTTGTGTTTACTTGGAGAAGAGCCTGTACATGAAGAAAAGTTTGGTGAAAATGTCCATAAAGATATTGCTAGCAGGTGGACTGATATTCTAGTTAATGGCTTAAAGGATGAGACAAAAAAGGATATATTGAAGAATTATGGTGTACCCTGCAATTTAAAGTTAGCCCAGGCTCCAACACTTAATCCTGAAATCAGAGCAGCAGTTAATGAAGGTGCCTTGAAGAGAGACAACATATTGGCTGACAAACAGAAGGTATTAACTTCTATTATAACCTGTGTAGCCAACACAATCACTGCTGTCTTACAAACTGGCTCTCGCGAGGAGGAGATTAAATGTCAGACATTAAAATCCCTTAGTGATGCCGGCAGACTTTTATGTCACACACATTACAGTGAGACACAAACAAGGAGAAATTTTTTGCTGTCCTGCCTTAACAAAGAAATTAAGGATAATGTAAAGGATCTTAAACGTGATCACTTACTATTTGGTAACGATCTCCAAGATAATTTAAAATCCATGAAAGCTATTATAAGAACAGGCACTGAGTTAAAACCTACAGCTGCCAAGCCGAAATTGCCATCCAAAAACATTCAACCAAAGGAACCAACATCGAGGGCTTTAAACTGGAGGGGCCCGCCACCGCCACAGTCGCAGCATCGTCGCATGCCACCGAGACAGACCGCGACGGCTGGTGGGCGCAAGCAACTACCAGTGCACCGTGCGACGGATCGCCGTGTTCCACGACAATACAACCGGAATCCACGTCGTTAGCCGAAGTGGACAATACCAACACACAGGCGGGTAAATTAAAGTTCTTTTACCATAATTGGTCGCAAATCACTAATGATTCAGTGGTTTTAACTTGGGTTAACGGTTTGAAAATTCCAATTTCGAACAATATATCCCAACCTGTATCTTATCCACATAATCATCCTAAGTCTGATGTAGATGAACTGCTCATGACTAAGGAAATAAATAATCTTCTTACTATTGGTGCCATAATCATGTGTGAACCATGTGATGGTCAATTTTTATCAAAAATTTTCCTTGTTAAGAAAAGTAATGGGACAAATAGATTTATTTTAAATTTAAAATCCTTAAATAGATTTATCTTTGCACCACATTTCAAACTTGAAGATTACAGAACTGCTATGAGACTCATTTCAAAACATAGTTACATGTGTTCTATTGACCTCAAGGATGCATATTTCTCTATAAATATTCACAGTGAGTCTAGAAAGTTTCTGCGATTTTGTTGGTTGGGGAAGCTGTATGAATTTCAAGTTTTACCATTTGGTATTAATATAGCACCTTATGTGTTTACAAAAATTATGCGTCCAGTAATGCAATTTCTGCGTAATCAAGGCTTATTGTCCGTTATTTATTTAGATGATCTGTTGTTAATTGGTAATACTTATATGGAGTGTAAACATAATTTTGAAATTACACAAAAATTTCTTCAATCATTAGGTTTTACAGTAAACCTAAAAAAGAGTGTTAGTATACCTAGCCGAACTGCAAAATTTTTAGGTTTTGTTTTCAATTCCGAATATCTAACGATTAGCGTTCCAGTAGAAAAGAAACGTAGAATCAAGGATGAACTTGTACATTTTTCTAACTTAAAAAGATGTAAGTTACGTAACTTTGCCCATTTGATAGGATTGTTGATATCAATTTGCCCAGCAACGCAGTACGGCTGGCTATACACAAAAAATTTCGAGAGAACTAAGTATCTTAGTTTAAAACAAAATGATGATTACAATCAATATATCAATTTACCGATTACCTTACGCGAAGATTTTGACTGGTGGCTTAGTAATATTGACAATTGCGCCAGCCCTATTCGATCTAGTGATTATAAGCTGGAAATATACTCAGATGCGTCTCGAACTGGTTGGGGTGTCAGTTGCTCAGACCAGACGGCCAGTGGACAATGGTCTAGCAAGGAATTAACTCAGCACATTAATTATTTAGAACTGACGGCGGCATACTTTGGGTTAAAAATTTTCGCCAATGATCATCGTAACTGTGAAATACTTTTACGAATCGACAATTCCACTGCAATTTCTTATATCAATAGGATGGGAGGCATACAATTCCCCCATCTTAGCTCTGTAAGTCGTGACATTTGGAAGTGGTGCGAAGAGCGACGTTTGTTTGTCTTCGCTTCCTACATTAGTTCTAAGGATAACTATATCGCAGACGCGGAATCCCGACGCATACATGCCGATGTTGAGTGGGAGCTCGCTGACGATGCTTTTCAAGTTATATGTAAAAGATTCAATCGACCTGAAATTGATTTGTTTGCGAGTCGATTAAATAAGAAATGTTTCAAATTTGTTTCTTGGCATAAAGATCCAGAAGCATTTAGGGTAGATGCTTTCACATTGAAATGGTCCACTTATTTTTTCTACGCATTTCCTCCATTTTGTTTAATTTTAAAAGTTTTACAGAAAATTATTCTTGATAAGGCTGAAGGCATTGTCGTGGTCCCTCTCTGGCCAACACAGCCTTGGTATCCACTTTTTAAGAAGTTGTTAATTACTAGTCCAATTGAATTTACACCTAATAAGACATTATTGTCATCCCCTTACAGTGTGGAACACAAGCTTCAAGAGAGCCTTACCCTGGTTGCCGGAGTATTGTCAGGCAGGCATTTCTGAAGCAGGGCTCTCCATCAGATGCTGCGGATGTGATGTTGGCGTCTTTAGCTGATAGTACTTTAAAACAATATAACACTTGTTTTAAACGTTGGTTTGCCTTCTGCCAGGATAAAAACCTAGATTTATATCAAGCATCAGTTCCTAATGTGTTAGATTTTTTAGTTACCCTTTTTAACCAGGGTCAAAAATATGGCTCAATTAATTGTACAAAAGCAGCACTATCGCTTCTTTTAAACTCAGTAACCATGAATGACACACGGATTACGAGGTTTATGAAGGGAGTTTTCAAGTTGCGAACTCCACTCCCCAAATATAATTTTACTTGGGACCCATCTATTGTTTTAGATTACTTAAGTAATTGGTACCCTAATGAAAGTCTTTCCTTTGATAAACTGTTGAAAAAGTTAACCTACACTTTTGGCTTTAGTAACTGCACACCGAGTGCAAACATTGTCGCTGATTAAGCTATCTAATATAAAAAGATATAATAATGAGAAGTTTGTAATTAATATCACGGATTTAATCAAAACCTCAACCGTGAATCGTACGCCACCAATATTGATTCTTCCTTATTTCAACGAAAGACCATCCATTTGTCCTGCTAGAACTTTAGAACATTATTTAACTGTATCGGCAGACAGGAGAAAACCTGATTGTAATTCCTTATTAATTAGTTTTAAGAAGCCTTTCAATAATGTAAGCTCTCAATCCTTAAGCCGTTGGATCAAAGGCCACCCTGAGTGAAAGCGGTAGAAACACATCTATCTTTAGCGCTCATAGTACGAGACATGCAGCTACGTCTGCCGCCAATAGGCTCGGGGTTAGCATAGATAATATTAAAAGAACCGCGGGTTGGACCGGCAGATCAGAAACTTTTGCAAAGTTTTACAATAGAGAAATAGCTGCAGATACTTCAGATGCCTTTGCTCGGTCCCTTTGTAGGATGGCCTCGATCAACGAATGATAATGTCAATTTTCCCTTTATATGATGTATGCCTATTTGATTTTAATACCTTGTGTTTTTTTATTACATTTTGTAAGGTAAATAATTATGAGTTTGTCTTTTTCCCCTAAATAATCTAGTTTCCTCTTTACTATTTCATGTGACTCTAAACATCTACAAGTTATAAGTGTAAATCTCGAAGGGCGAATCACTGAAGTTTAATAGAAAGTCAAACGAACTTACCTGTAAGTGACGTTCGATGACTATTAAACGATGTGATTCGCCCGAGAGGATTACACTCCCTCCCTGACCCTGATCAAGATCCTCCCCTGACTTACAAGAAATAGTGGCTAACGATGGCCAAAGGAAAAACATGTATGAGATACCCACACTAGAGCGCATAAAACAGTATTTGAATTGTTGCTCTAAAATAGTGTAAGATGGCAGCACATGTCCGTGCTACTACAAGTTATAAGTGTAATCTCTCGGGCGAATCACATCGTTTAATAGTCATCGAACGTCACTTACAGGTAAGTTCGTTTGACTTTCTAGTAGGGTATACAACTGTGGCCCTACGTCCGGCCGATAAGGAAAAATATGCTTCACATTCGCGCGCAAAGCCATCACTCAGCATAATACTGGGACCTGTGTCCGACACAGAGCTACAGTAATAGGTTTCAATTTTGTCACTGTGTTTATGGGTCGTTGCACTTCCCAAAGATCCCTTAGCTGTTGTCAACTCAACTTTTACTTTGAAATTTTTCCGCTTAAAATTATATCGGACGGGAACGTACTTCAGGTATAAAAAGTAATTCAGTACTAATCTTAGTTACAGATGATTAATGTGCTAAAATCCAGATCCGTTCCAGCTGTTACAGAGTGATTTAGTAACAAATATACTAAATTGTTCAAAGTTTGATGGTTGATCACGAATACAGAACTTGTTCTTCATTATCTTTTTTATTAGTGATCGAAGGTAGTTGATACTAAAATAAATAGTCGTAGTCATTGTACGAATTAAAAGAAACAAGAGTCTGCCAAAGATTTAAATCATTAGATTTCTTCTATCTTTCTACTTCCATCTGATTTTTATGGTATGCCTCGTGCCCGGCGCAAATATACTCTTTTCTTTTTCTTGTAATTGCTCTTAATGTAGTCGTGTGTATAAATATGGTGTTTTCTCTGTAGTCAAGCCAAATTTTGTGTGTCAAGAGATATCTACACGAAACAGAAACGCGACAATCATTTGAAGGTGAATCAAGGTTAATCTAACGATCTATGAAGCGTGTGTTTATTAAAGCTTCAGTCTTACCCATGAATGTTTATGACACGTGTACAGTAATACGTCAACACCCCGAGGTTAAAGATAATCATCCCCATTTTCTCAGAACTTCGATTTTGAGTTCACACCGTGCTTATAACTTATTTCTTACTAACTTTTACCAGCGACTTTGCTTGTTTGAAAGTTCGAAAACCATCATTAAGTTAAGAGATTAGGACATCACTGTGAATTATGTAATATTTTGTATGATTGAAGTTTTTTCAGTGGTTCAAAAAGAGTTCAATTCCATTTTTAAGAAGAAAACTAAAACTATTTGCCCTTAGTTTTTATTCAGTGACTGGGCGAATACAGGACTTAGAAAGAGTAGGGAAAGATTTTACGAACTATATGACCCTTAAGCCTTGTATTAACACTGAAAAC